>JAJJHY010008789.1:5243521-5255003 GCA_021224005.1 Drosophila setifemur | reverse complement strand
TTATTTATTTATAACTTTTACAATTGAATATTACCCTTTTCAACTTTCGAAATTGTTTACAATCAATTTCCAAGGTATTATTATAGCTATAAAATTGATTAAATATTTTCCATCCTCTATAAAATATTAAATTATTTAGTTTTCCCTATTAGAGGATAGTAACCCCTTTTTAGATCGCCTCTGGGCTTAGGCCTAGACAAGTTCTACTTGTTTGGTTTTGGTTTTTTTCTTGGACTCCCTCTGCACTTTTTTGTTGTATATTTTTTGGGTTGTTTGTTTGCTGGCTGCTCCGGTTGTTGTTTGGGTTTTGTTCTTTGTTTGGTAAGACCCCGGCTACACATGCAAAGTGTTTGTGTTTGTTGTTGTATCCCATAGGTTGTACTTGCTGATTGTCGATTGTTGTAGTTTGCTGTTGACTGCTGAAGCGATTTGAGCTACATGACAATGAGATATTGGGAACGCTACTCACACACAATGGCAATGAGTTCATTTGGGTTTTTTGTTTTTTTTTTTTGTTCAGCTTTAAAGCATGATTCGATGAACTTTTCAGCTGAGTTTTGTAACCAATCTTGGCTCAGTAATTTCCTGAAATTGTTTGCCCTTTTCGTGCTCGCAAATCATAACCTGAATTTCGTATTCAATTGGGTAACTCTCCTTAATTAGAGACGGAATCCCTCGAGGGTTCCCTCTTCCTCTTCCCCATAAAGAGGAAAATAATTTTCCAAACAAATGGTAAACAATCAAGTGGAATACCGCCCCCTTTTTCCTTGCCAGCCACGCAAAATGGCAACTCATCAATTCTTCACGTGTGATTTATTAACTAATTTGCCTCAACCGCATTTAAATGCGCTTTTCACACAGGCACGTACCGCAAAAACCAAAGGAGCGGGAGTTACATATACATTCAAAGGGGAGGAAAAGGAAAACCCGTCGACACGTGGAAATTCATTAGACAAAAATGCCTTTCATTTTCTTATTTTTCACATTATTAGCGAGCGAAGCACGGCGATGGAAAAATGTGGTGCGGTGCGGACTTCAACCTCCTGAGAAATATATGCGAAAATCATGAGCCCCCCTTTGGGCCAGAGGAAAGAAGAAAAGTGTTTAGGCATTAATTATTGGGCATCGGGGGAGCGAAGCTCTCAGGGAACTCAAAAATAATGGATCTACGACTTTGTACACCCGAATGAATAATTTCACAAATTATATCCAATAATTTACGGATCTTTGTTAATGTGGAAAAATACCTTTTGAAGAGATTTAGCGAACAATGAAAATGCATATTGAACATATTAAACATATTTCGGGACATTTTTAGGAATATGCTTAAATGTATAAGCAAAAATTAAGTGAATGCTAAAAATTAAAAAAAGGTTCAGGGTTTTAATAAATAACGAATCTGCGACTTTGTACACCCAGATGAATAATTTTCCAAATTATATCCAATAATTTACAGATCTTTGTTAATGTGGAAAAATACCTTATGAAGAAATTGGGCGACCAATGATAATAAATATTTAAAATACTAAACTTATTTAAAACATATTTGTATTTTTGAATATTCATTTGTATAAATTAATATAGTGAATAAATTATGTATATCCAATAATTTACGAATCTTTGTGAATATGGAAAAATTCCTTTTAGCGGACAATGAAAATGCATATTGAACTTATTAAACTTATTTGAAACATATTTCGGAAGATACAAAAATTTGTATAAATTAAAATATAGCTAAATGCTAAAACTAAAAAAAAGTTAAAGCTCTTAATAAATAAATAAATCATTCCACTCCCGTCTGGCTTAAACAGAATTTTATTGGCAATTTTTTTAGTATTGAAATTTTGTTAAATGCAGCGTCATAAAATTATCTCTTAACAAATTTATGAGTGCATTTTTTTGCATATTTATTTATATTTATTTTTTTTAGTTGCATCATAAATCCTACAAGGCCTCTATTCTTCGCCCACTTTGGCTAATTTTATTTTTATGACTTTTGTGCGCCGCATTTGCGTTTCAATGTAATTTTTTTTCTTTCGATTTTTCCAGCTTGCAGATTTTCTTTTGTTTTTGGCCAGACTCCACTTGGATGATTTATGGGGAGATTTCTTTGAATTTTTTTTTGTTTGCACCCTCTCCCTCTGCAGTTTTCGTACCCACCAAATGCTCTGCATTTGGCGTTAAAAATATTGCCGGCTTGCCATAAATTTTATTGTATTTTGACAAGTAATAAAAATGCAAGCCACACAGACCACAGAAAATATGGAAAAATAAATAAAAAAAACGAAGGAAAAGACAAGAAGAAAATGCATTTCGAGGCAGATAAGAAAATGTAAAGTGCTGAAGGAATAAAACAAATTCGAATAAAATGGAAAGAGAAGATAAACCATTTTGTAGCTAATTTGAATTTTATATATTTTTCGAGGAGACTTTGACAAATCTCATTTTGGGTGATTCGTCTTCGGATTGGTTTTGTTGAAAGATTTATTAACGGAGTGGGCTTGAATAAAAGCCCAGACTCTTTATTCTCTCCTTAGTTTCAGACTTCTTTCAACCCAAATTAGCATCATAGATTTGTTTGTTTGTTGGTCATTACCGTTTTTAAGTTATCACTCAATCAATTTTATTGTGACTCAAAACCATATAAAAACAATCAAAAATCATGACTAAAATTAAAAATTCAGCAACTTTGTTTGGCGTTTTTATCTGTTTATTTATTTGTTTACGTTTGCTCAGATGCGGTCCATAAAAAGTCAGGGTTAGGCCAGACAGTTAACGATTTCGAACTGAGTTCTGTAGATTTTTATAGTACGCTCGTATAACATTTTTTTTTAAGACCTCAGGCTAACGTTTTCTTTTTTTTTTATGGATCCCAAGACAAGTTCTATTTACAGTTGGAGGTAATTAGAGATGCTGAGATCGTAGAGGCTCTCGTTTAAATGTCTTGAGCGTGGTTAAGCCAGTAAATATTATATATCTATTTTTTTTTTTAGCTGTATATTAAAAAAGCGCAACTTAACCAGCGTGAAGTCACAGCCTATGAGCACTTCATCAGCCACAAATTCATTTTCTGTCAATTAAGAGCCACAAAATCCATTAGCTTGTTTATATAATAAATACCAAAAAAAACATACTTCCCATATCAACTCTTACATAATCGGCCATCTATTTTTCTCACACACAAACAACACTCCTAGGCGAAAAAGTTTTTCAATTTTCCAAGACAAAAATCGTATAAAAAGCAATCTGAACCCCTGCGCGTAATTATCATAAAGCGAAATCCTGTAGCGTTACTATGAAGCTCATAACTTGTCCCACAGTTGGTAGGAAAGTGGTGGAGGAGTTTTCCTTTTCCTCTTCCTTCTTCCTTCTCAATTTTCCCATTTCCCCATTTAGTAACTTTCAATTTGCGTAATTTTCAAAGCTTGTCCAACTGATCCCGCACAATTTTTTGCTGTGACTTTTGCTGCGGAGGGCCATGAGAAATCTTTGACCAAAAATCCAGGGGGCGCCTAGTCAGTCGAAGGGGCGTGGCATCTGGACTCCAGTGTGTGTGCGTGTATGTTAAGGTGCACGCTTGTCATAAAATGCCGCTTATTATGTTGGCTATTAATTTTTACAGCCTGGACGCGACTGCCGGGATCCAATGGACTGTGGTCGGTTTTTTTTTTTTTTTGGTGTGCCTTGACTAGATATTGGAGATGGTTTTTTGGGCCGGAGGCACGAACTCCACATTTGGATGTGGTGATGGTGAGGGTAAATGTTCTAGTTGGATATGAATATTTGTGATTTAAAACCCTAACAAAAAAAAAAACCATTTATAAAATATATGGTCGTTTAGTTAAATGAAATTATCATAAAACATTTGAAAGGGAAATAAATATAAAACAGAAAATGATTTAGATTTTAATGAGTGAAATGGAGTATTTGAAAAAGGTTAATATGAAAAATATGAACAGCTATTAGGGGAATAATTTAATTAAACCTATAAACGAATTAAATAAATGTTTACAATTAATGCAATATATGGAAATATATTTAAGTCATTCCTTAGAAAATTCAGTTTAATATTTTCATTTTCAATATTTTATGTGACTTCTGAACTTTAAATTTCTTCCCCTAAAAACTCCGGGAAAATGTTGAATGTTTTTTCATAGAAACTAGAAAACTAATTAAATTTCTTCGAAAATAAATTTAATAATTCAATTAAAGCTCACGCTGCCATCCCTAAAAACAAAAGAACCCTGAGAGAGGCCAAGGAAACTTGTTGTTGGCGCTATACGGCAATTTATGACAAGCAGGCAAAATGGCCAACGACGGGCCTTTCTTGGCCAAGAGGTCTTTGCCATGGCGAACATGGCTTTCATATCGCGGCCTCTATCGCAGATGTACAAATTTATTTTGTGTACTAGAGGGGGGTGGAGGGGAGGGGGAAGTGGAAGATATAGAAGGGGGCTATAGAGCCCATCATTAGTACTAACAAGCGACATTACGCGGCCTTAGTTTGGTACTAGTTTTCGGAATGCGTACTCCATATGGCCTATGCTGGTCTTTGTGTCCCGCTCCTTTCGGAAATGTTTATTTAATGTTGGAATTTTTTTTTTTTTGTTTTCTGGAATTTTTATTGCCCCGAGGACGACCCCGTTGTCCCACCGTACTTATCGTGTTTTTGCGATTTTTCATGGGTTTATTAAATAAATTTGAAGCAATCCTGCCAGCTCCAGAAATTGCCTTTGATTGTTATGCGAATGGGCTTATGATTAGACCCTTCCCCCCTACTTTCGCAGATGATGTGTGCCTGTGAGTACGCGGGTAATGGGTTTATTCTCTCCCGATCCGATTGCGGTCTATGGGAGACTCGTTATGGTCATGTTCTTTCGATGGTTAAACTCATTAATGGGTAATAAGATCGGATTGACGATCTGTGTCTGGACATTTCATTACTTACTCTAGTCGTAATTCTAATTTATGATCTCGAACGGCGTTAAGTACATACCTGAAAGAAAAAGGAAATTAGGGATTTAGTGTTTTGATTAACTCGGGTAATTTGTTTGGGTAAATACAGTATTAAACAGAGATACGTGCGATGATTAAGCTATTAAATATCATATGGAACAACAATTCAAATAGTAAATTTAATGGAAATTTACTTATAATTTATATAAATAATTTTAAATATTATTTCCATCTCCTTTTCTCTTTTTATTTTTAATTAGCGTGACTGCCAATAGTATGGCAATTTTTCACTTTTATTGTTGCATGCACACGTTTTTTTTTTTCGCCCTCTTGCATAATCACAGATTGTATCTGACGGATGCCATGCTGCATCTCTTCCCATTGTCTTCTCGAAATTTTCACTTCGCTTCTTACCGGCAGAGTCAACACTTGGCCAACTATGTAAAGTAAACATTTTAATTAAGAAACAAAAAAAAAACCCCGAAGAAACTTTCCTCAGCCGCTTTTTTTTTCAACATTTTTAAACTTTTGAGGAAAACTTGATGGAACGACTTGCCATATAATTAAATACAAATAACAATTAAGATATACGCAGAGAGCTGGCAAGTTGAAGTTGCGGATCAAAACATGGCCAAAGCCAGGCCGCAGGCATAATTTAAGTTTTTTAATTAAAAGCGAGCAACTCTTTGGGTTTGGGTAATGCCATTCCACCAGCTTCGACATTTATGAATTGAGACGTTAATTGTCATCCACTCGATGGAGGAGGGTACTCCCAGACTCTCGTCAATTATCCAACTGTCCCATGAAATTGTCAAAAATCCGTTGATAGGCGGGCCCAGAAAATCAATTTTCATATCTAATTGACAGTCTTGGCCCAAAAGAAAAACCTGAAGAGAGTGTCCGAGTGTCACTTAGTGCTACCAATTCCATTAGCGCGACTTGTCAGCCAACTGCCAGCGATACTACAGCTCAAGATACTCTTTCTATCTATATACGAAGTATATATTGGGGGTATAAAAAGGTCGTGTCTTGTTTTTGGGGGACTGTAAAAAACGATTATTTAACAAGTGGACTTTCTAAAGTAATACCAATTTATTGCCGTATATATGCCATTGGTTGCCCATAAAAATAAGCATTGTAATTAATTAAGTTAAGCTATAAAAAATAACAGAACAAATCCAAGAAACTTTATAACTTTATTTTAGGGAAACTTCAAATAAGATGTTGATTTCAGGAACATCATAGGTACTTTCAAAGGTATATATGATTGTTGTTCCTTAAAAAAAAGGGTATCGCCCCTGCCATTTAAATAATTTATTATATTTCTCAACATTTTTTTTTTGTACTCCATGCCTTTGGGGCGTTTTGGCGTCTGTCGCTTTACTTAATGGCAACATGTTTTACAACATTATTAGACAGGCCGAAATGGAAGCGGTTTTTTCGGTTTTCAAACTTTTCGGCTTTCCGTCCAACTGGCCAGTTGGCCAATTTTAATTACCAATATTTTCCAGGTGTCGATGCCTTTTCGACCCACGCCAGCGGCTGTATTTTTAATTTATTTTATGACAGTCCATAACCCACTGACAAATATATAGACAAAATGCGGGTATTCAGAGAGACCCACTCCATATGGTAGCCGTTGTCTAATTAGCGTTTTGTGACAACCACCAAAACAACAACAACAAAAAATTAAATCACTTTGAAATGGTTTTGTAATTGGCAAACAAACAGGAAAAAAAAAAACAATATTTAATTTCATTTGTATTTATCGGCTTAGCAAATCGTTTTAGTTGTGGGTGGTCCTTCTGCGGTTTCAAATAATCTTCTTACCGGCTTAAAGTTTCTGTAATTATTAATTCTTTAGAAACGTTCTTAAATTGACTTGGCTAAAACCTGTCAAAAAATGTTGTGACAAGCTTAAAGCGTTTGCAATTCCAATTCTATTTGCCTTTGTCACATCAATCAAAAGATAAGATAGGTTTTTATTTTGATCGATTTATGGGCGTAAAATTCGGATGGGAATCACTTTTTCTTATCTATATTGATATTGATAGTGGCAAGCGTTTAAAAATAACACCAATAGATTGAGTTTATATATATAAAAAGTTTTATATATCAGCATTTTAAGAACGCAATTAATTTTACAAAATTGATGTTATGCAATTTATAGTGAACTTGGTAAATCTTTTATTTTGGCATAAGTTAAGTGATTGTAATTTATTGTCTAGTTTAATTTTAATATTAGTTAAATTAATCTTTCATTATGTAACCAAAACAAATAATAATAGTAATCAAATCTAGCAGAATTATATATTAAATTCCACTCGGCATTTGCTGAACTTTGATTCTATCAAATGTTAATTATTATTAATCAGAGCTTATGTTCTTTAAATATGTTATTCATCATTAAGAACTTGTCAAATAGGTAAAATAAATTATTGGTTAATAAATCCTAGTATTCATTATTTTCCCCTTTAAAAAATTCGTCACTCCTTAACACGAAATATTTTAACGCTTTGTTTTGTGGTTTAACTTATGGATTTTATTGTTTTTTTTTTTAATATTTTTGTTTTTTGGTTTATAATAAATTAAATTCGTTGATAAAGCAACAATCACTCCACCATCATCAGACTTTGGACTTCAAAATCATATTTCATTCTCTGGAGAGTATCTACCAGTGGCTATGATGATGTCCATGATGATGATCATGATGATGTGGCGGACCATGATGGTGGTCATGGTGTGGCGGGCCATGGTGATGATGATGTTCCACATAGTGGTGCGGCGGCGGTGGCGGAGGTCCATGGTGGTGGTGGTGATGGTGCGGCGGCGGTGGGTAGTGGTGGTGCGGCGGTTCGTGGTGATGATGGTGGACATGAGGCGGCGGCGGCGGCGGGTGGTGATGATGGTGGTGGTGTCCATGGCCACCCAAACTCAGACCAACGTGGAGTCCAAACAGACGATCATGTGGTGGCGGCATTATGTCCTTGGTTTATGTTGAATCCTTTTTAATAATTCCGGTATATATTCCTTTGGAGAACTGCTTTCGTTGATTTTAGACGTGGAACTGTGCTTTGCCATCCATAAGAATGACCATTTTATACACATCCCTCAACACTCCCGATAAGATTGCTTTATCTTATCGAGAGGGGTGTGTTTTGAAGTGACTCACTGGGATTCACTGCAAATCGATGCCAATAGTGCCATAAACTGGGCAATATTTTCCTTTAATCTATATGGCGAATTAGTCATTTGACGTAATCAGACTTTGAGTTGTTGTTTTGCTCGGTTCCCCCCATTCATAACAAATGCAATTCGAATAACAAAAAGTATAGAAACATTCCTCAGACACAATAACAATTTGGCCATATATTGGAAAAGGCAACCACAAAGAAAAAAAAGTCTGGCCGGAGAAGAAAAGTCTGTGGAAACTGCAAGACAAGCCGCTGGCAATAATTTCCGCCTTGTTTGCCAGACGGAGTACCAAAAAAAAATACAAGTAAATATAAAAATAAGAGAAATAAAGTGGGGGAAAAACTAAAAACACATAAGAGACACCCAGGAAGACCTCAGAGAAAGAAATCCCACAGAGCTTTGCCTGAAGATTGGCCTGATGGGTTGTGGAAAATAAAGGCCACTTTTTTCCCCACCCTCGCAATAAAAAATGTAGACCGGAAAAAATCGATTTGTTTTTGTTGTTAAAATTATTCATTTCACTTTTTTATATAAACCCATATATTATATAATAAAATTTAGTACCCATAAAAATTCATAAACTTTTATTAGATAAAAACTTAAAATTTTATTAAAAAACAAATTTAATAGTTATGACTTTAGAGCATCATCTAACATTTATTTGTTGGCCATAATTTCCCTCAGTGCACGCACACAACTCCACATGAAGCTGACTTTAGTGCGTGACAATAACTTTTGCCTTTGAGCCTTTTTAATGGCGAGAGAAGTGGCAAGAGGCAGGAGGCCAGTGGCAAGAGGCATGTGGCAAGTGGGGTTGCTGGAATTAAGGGATGAGGAGGGGGCTGTGTGCTGCGGTGAAGCTCTCTGATAAACTGCGTTAGAAGTTATAAAGCGATTAGAATGTGTCTGGAGTGCTCCTTGGGTGGAGCCAACTTTCTGGTGTATCAATTTAATGCTTATTTAAAGTGCGACTAGAGAACACAAAACCCAGCAGATCGGGGGAGTAAACTCGATATGGGGAATTGAGTGGGAAAAAAGCTGGATAATGGATGGGGGGCAATGCGCAGGTAATACATAAATTTGATTTTATGGAGTTGCTTTTCGAAAAGAACTTCTGCACAAAGTTTAATAATACATTTTATTAGCTTGCTAAAGAAATATTTTTTTTTTTTTTTGTGGGGACACAAAAGTTGAGGCAAAGAAAAAACCGGGAAGCGGCAACAAAAGGAAATAATGCAGCACTTTATTTTATAGTAAAAGAAAATATTGTACTTGAAACACTTGAAATAATTTTAGTTGTTATTAAAATACACAAAAATAATATAGTTACCAAGTAAAGTTTTCTAAAAATCGGGAAAACTGTTACCTAAATAAATACCTTTCCTATTAATCATATTTCAGAGACCCAAGTCAATGAAATATTTTGATCCCAAATGCATTAACACAGCCATAAAACACCAACAGAGAGCCGCTAATGAAAAACAAAACTACCAATCTCCCTTTGAAAAATTTAAAATCACTTTACTATCTCCAAGCTTTTCCCAGCTAGGTAGCCCATTTTCACCCGCTGGCTGTGTTTACACATTCAATGAAAAGTTCCGTCTGGCACGTTCCGGGGGGTTCCCCCCCTGCTCCAACGGCCACAATTATGGCCTTTAACCCCTTTTGTCAACAACTTGAGTTCATTTGAGCTTTATGTGCACATGCTGAGTCTGATTTTTGGCCGATTCCGAAACGCCTTTGAGCATTGTGCCCTTGTCCTTGCCCTTCTCCTCCCAAACCCAAACCCAAACCATTCCCCATGTTCCTCGTCACATAATAATTTTATATGCTTTTTGGTTGCTGCATTTTTGCATAGTCAGATCCTGCATCCGATGGATAAAAGGGGTGAAATGTGGAGGGATTGAGGTTTTTTGGTTGCGACGACTCTGTGGAAGATTGCAAAAAAAAAAGGCGGAAAATGTTGGAGAAAAAAAAACAGACCGAAATTATTATGGTCTGTTGCATTTTTTATGGTTCCTTTTTTTCATACATATATATATATATATATAAATTTAGCTGTCTGGGATTGCTGAGTTCCTTTATTTTGCTTCATCTGGGTAAAAATGCATAGAAAATTTGCGATTTACGGGATTTGGCTGGCTCCGATTTTCTGGGGATTTATTTGTTATGTCTGCTCATGAGTCACCCAAGGGGTTTTTTTTTGTGGGAGATACATTTAGCCCAAGGGGGCGTTTTGGTGGAGTTAAGGAAATTTTATTCCGAGATAGGAAGGAGTAGTTGCAGTTTTTGTTGAAATTTGTAGGAAATCATAGGTTTGACATTGAAATGAAAATAGTTATTGATAAAATAATGAGTTTTGCAAAAGAAGCATCTGTACAATCTAAAATTTAATGAAATTTTAAGAATGTCTAGACCCATTTATTTTCCAAATTTTATAACGTTTTAATTTATTTTTTGTTTGATTTACCATGAAATCATAACATACTATATACCCCCACGGCAGCTCCCCCAATTAAGTTTTCAATTTCCGCCAGTCGACTTCAAAGTCACAAAGAAGGGACCAGCAACCCTCGTTGAAACAAAGCCCAAATCCTAGCCAACTCCGTACTCCGACTACAAATCCCTTCCTTATCCATAGCCACATTTGTTGACATTTCATTATGCCGCACTCACCCTGATTTCAGAGGGTTGCTCCTCATATCCTGATTTTTGTTTTGTTTTGCCAACGCACGTAATAAAAATAATAATAATATTTGGATTCGGGAGCGTGTGCATAATTTACGATAATTGCCTTTTTGGATCGGTGAAATTTTCAATGAATGAATTTTAATGGTTAATCATCAGATTTTCTTGAATAGTGTTTGTTGGTCGTAAAAGTCGTTGTAAATTAAAACCACTTTATGATCAATGAAGAAGCTTTATCGTAGGAGCTACCAACCGGACATCTATATCATAAATGCAAGGAAACAGAAGTTGGAAAATCATAGCTTATTCCTAATTTATTTCCCCTTTGGCTTCTCAAAATTTCCCTTCACTTTAACCGCCTTTTTCTTCCGCTTTTCCTTATTGACTTTATGGACTCGTACACGGATGTGGCATTTCCGGCCAGACCAGGCCAGGCCAGGCGACTCCTCCATTTCCTCCGTTTCCCACCCGCAACCCAAAGGGCCAGAAAGGGGCCATTGACCATAAAAGAGGCAGAATACACACAACACAAAGTGGGACACTGAGAAACGAAGACCACGGGACCGGGGACCAGGGACTGGAGACCGGAGAATGTAACAAAAGCCTCGGTTACAGCATTTTCTTTTTTAAGCGCCTTGGCCCG
>JAJJHY010008789.1:5198294-5223711 GCA_021224005.1 Drosophila setifemur | reverse complement strand
AGACAGAAATTCCCCTTGTTTTGGGGGGGCCATAAGTTTCCTTCTTTAGGTACGAAATTCCTCTGACAATTCTACCTGTCGCACAAATTTTGAGGAAAACTCGAGGAAAACTTTGTGTGGCTGCAAAAATATTTGCTTTAGTTCGCGAAAATTGAAATAAAATGTGTTTGTTTATAATTTCGCTTGATACTTGAAATGAAAAGCCCCCCAAAGGTTCTCCGCAGGTTAGCTGTAAGCTGAGCAAAACTTCTGCTGTCATAGAAAATTGGTTGGGGGAAAAAGTTGGGATTACTTTTGCAGCAGTAACTTTGGCTTTATTTCAAGTTTTTCCCTTTTTTTTCCCCACCTCAAGCTATCAAAATAATTTCTTTCTTTTCTTGTGATGATGGAAATTCAACACAACACAACATGCATTCCATTCCATTTTGAAGTTTAAATATTTAATTCCCTGTGTATCACTTAAATGAATGGAGGATGGATTTTCGTAACAATTTTCATCATTGGTTTTTCGGACAATTTTCCTTAACTCATTTCTATCGTTCCATTCAATTAGCCGAGCACTTTATTCATTCATTTCGAAAGTCCCTCGACTGTCACGGCAAAATCCATATAAATGTGAAGCCTTTCGAGCAAACATTCGTCTGTGCACAAATATTTTCAAATGTATTTATTTCCCAGGCCAAAGGCATCAACTGCAATTTTCTAATGCTCTCGTGTATCATATATATATATTTTTTTGTTTTTTTGTTTTTCTGTTGCCATTTTCATTGACATATTTCTGTGTCATTGCAGTTTTTTGCCATCTGGATGGGAGAGTGAAAGAGAAAGTTTATTAAAATCAACAAGCAAACAAACAAACAAACAAACATTGCATGGGGAATTTATTGAGATGTATCGAGCTCTATTCACATCCATCCACAAGCAGAGGAAAATGGCAAACGTCAGAGGAAGCCAAATAAAAGCCATTCAGAAGAATATTTTTTCATTGCCTCATAAAAGCTTTTATGAGCCTTTATGAGTTGGCTAAAGAAATAATTTTAAAAAATATATATGGGTTCTATAAACTATTGAACTTAAGTACAAGTAAATTTATATTATGGATAATCAATAAAAGATTGACTGCTACAAGCTGAACTTATTCAAAATAATAGCTTTCCTTCAAAATAAAACAATAAACTTAATTCAACAACTCCTAATTAAATATAAAGTTTTGCAATCAATTGCAAATTTTATTGTGAAACAAATAAAAATAATGGAATCGAACACTTTCCATCATCATTATTATAAACCAACAAAAGAGTACACAAAAAAATTGCCATGAACTGAAACTGTGATAAATGCGTGGAAAATGGAAAATGAAAATCAGAATGAAAATGAAAATGAGAATGAGATGGGAGAACACTCAGTGAACATAATCATAATCGTAAAAAGTAAGTAGAATGAGCTAGCAAATGAAAGGCACCGCCTCGTCTCTTTCACCCTGGAAAAACAATTTCGGAATTTGCATTTGAATTTGTTGCTGCTGCTGTTGTTGTTGTTGCTGATATGTTATGAGTTGCACTGATATGCCACGCCCACGCTGGGGGTAGCAGGATCTGGCGCTGACAATGGGCGACAAATTATATGCAATGGCACAAAATTTATCACACACACATGTGGAGAAAAACTGGAAAAGAAACTGGGAAATGGCATGCAAAACATGACGTCATGTGAGTGACAATGTTTCCAAGGGGGAAGGGTGGTGGATGCCACCTCCCAACCTCCCGACCCCCTGTTCCTTGATCCTGCTCCCAAAAATAAAGGAAACGCCCCCCTTTACCCTGAGGTTGATGGATGTAGCACAACTTTATGATGGGTCCTGTGTGTGTATGTTGGGGTAAGGGAGGACCTCTTTGATAGATGTGCTTTTCGGGTCTCCCCCCTTCCTTTATTTTTCGTCCCGTTTGATTGCTTGGGAATTATAAGCACAGGATATCAAATTCCTTTCTTCCCGTTCCCCCCCTGACCCCCTCCTCCGTTGATTAGAGTCTGTCATAAGCTGTTGGTCCACAACAGCTAAATTGATTTTTTATTCAAATTTTTGCCCCGTTTTTCCTCTTGACGGATATAGGCGAACAACTCAGAGTAACAACAAAAAGAGATACAAAAAAGGTAATACATTTTTTTAATGGTCAGGGAGAAGAGGGGAGGGGTAGGTGAAATGGCTGACTAACAAGTTGATTTCCATATGAGAAAGCGAGTTGATGGAGCAGAGAGAATTGAGAGATTTTGAAGAGAAGACGACTTCCCCTCCGCAGGACCTTTCACATGATGAATAGTTCCAGGGGAGATGAGATAATTAGACAAGTCAATTGATTGATTTATGGCTATTGATAGATGTGTTTGAGTGGGGATGGGGATGGGGATAATGGGGATGCTGGAAATATATGGACATTTTATGGTAAGCAACAGAAGCTGCAATTGAGCGAACAGAATAGGGAAAATTCAAATGGAGGAATTAAGTTGTTTCGATGGTAAATCAATTGTGGGTTATTTTTTACTATTTAACAGATATTTTTAAGTTGTTCTATTATTATATTTTATTTTTTACTTGTACTCAACAGGTACATTTCTACTTTCATTGTTATCTATTAAAAATGTTGTATACTTAATATTTCAATACCAGAAATGTCTTAAGTTTCTTGAGGAGTTTCTTCTTTAATTAAAATTAAATCTTACAAAAGATTGCTTTATTGACTTATACCATTTTCATCTAATACCTATTCGATATCTTCTTGCATTCCATATTTCTAAAAAAAAAGATTTTCTCACACTATCTTTAAACTCTTTAAAGGTTTCTTCGCATGCTTCATTTACTCAGCAGCCGCAATTCCAATTTGATTTCTCACACACAACGAAGAAGCAGTAGGATTACAATGCGAGAACTATTTCCAATATTAGTTCAGAGCTCATCCATCCTGGAGGCATTCGAATATAGTCGAATCAAAGGGGACAGCGGGGGGTGGGGTGGGGGTTTGGGGTATGGCAAGCCCAGGACATTCCGAAATATCAAAGGGCAATTCTAATAATATTTGAAATTTACTTTTGTTCTGCCATTTGTCCTTCCACATCCACAGCCAGACAACCAGACAGCCATCCAGCCACATTCGCACATGCCACATGCCAAGGCGAACTACAGACTCCTCTCAATCCCTTCGTCCTTTGTCCCAGCCAAAAGGTAGGAGAATCCTGCTGCCAAGAACGCCTCGGGGAATCTCATGTGGAGGAGGTGAGGAGTGGCCTTGATGGGATGGCTTCTGCATATGTTTTGCCAAGTTTATTGAAAAATATGCGCTGACAGGTAATATGTCAATGCGTGGGATTTGCTAAAGTGCCAACGCCTTCGTCCTGGCATCCTACCTTCTTGCTCTTCCCCTGGAATAATAGACTTGCCGAAGGAGCAGCTCCGTTGGCTCCCGTAAAATATGTTTGCTTTCAGAGGATCTAAAAAAAAATATATGAAAGCACTCAACCAGTCAAGGATAAGCAAAGCCCTGAGAAAACGAACCAATAAAGAACAATATATTTAGGGAACCTTGGAGATATCTGATTTTTCAACAATGTTCTTTTGTACAGATTTTGGGGAATTTATATTGCTTTGGGCTCCAATAAACTCGCAAATTTTATCAGCTAAGCTGTATATATTAATATTTATTAAAGACTGTATTGCTACCGATATTTATTAATAAGATTATTGCTAAAAATATATAACTTACCGTGAAAAGACAACTGGCCACGCAGACTGCCGCCCAGGATCCAACCCAATAGCGCAGAACTGTCCTCTCCCGCTCCGGGAAGAACATGGCATGACAAGGAGCACCGCAGTCATGGAGATCCTGCCGAGAATTAAGGATACAAAAATAAGTAAATTGTTCAGTGGAGTGGGTGAGGGGGAAAAAGAGGGCAGACGTAGCCCTTCAAAAGGAGGAAATTCGTTTGCAGCGATTAATTAATAAGGCTTAAATTCAATGCGGCCCAAATTGGATTGAGAGTTGTAATTAAACGGGATTAAAGGCGGCGACTTACAGGGAATACATACAAATTAATGAATGGAGATATGAATTATAAGCTTAAGTGATTACAAGGGTTGATAAATGTATATATAGTAATGTACATTATTGATTACACACGCGACTAAGTAAATAGATGCGCATTTTGCGATTTGATTTTAAGTATTTGAATATAATAATATAATAAACAATGGGATTATGCAAATGTTTTAGGAGAAATAAAAAAAACATCCATTCGTTGGAAATTATAAGTTTATTGAAATAAGGAATATTTTATTTTAAGCCTAAATTTTAGTTTTTTTGAGAACCTAGCTTATTTGTTTGATCAAAAAAACACATCAATAAAATATACAAACATTTAAATTTGTCTTAATATTTAATGGAGAAAAATATGAATATTTAAATTAAATCGATTTTTCTATTCAATATTTTGTTCCTTTTTTTCCATGCCTAATTTAAACAACCCTTTGAAATACTTCTATCTCCACTCAAAGATACTAAGATACTCAAGTTCCTATTAAAGTCCATTAGGAAATAACTTGATGGCAAATTCTTATTAGCATAAATTTTCTGTAGCAAAGTCCTGTCCTGAGGGCGACAAATACCCAAAGATGACATCGGGGACCAACATGCATTGTACAACCCCCATTTACCGAAAATCCCCATCTTCCGGGATGCGGACTCTGCCGAGTGCCAACTCCGGGCTCAAACAATAACTGCAGTTTAATGAGATTTTCCTGACAGAAGGATCTAAACTCAATAGGAAACCCGAAACCCAAAACCCAAAACCTAACCTTGAACTCCAAAAGGTGGAATCAACCACCGCAGCAACAATTGCATTACGAAGTGCGGCAACAATGCAAACGCACTTGCAAACATTTACAGTAGAGCTTCCCTAAGAAGTAACTCTCAGATGTTAATATTAGTTAGGTAAAAATTTGCCTATTTTTAATGTTTAAATCATAAGTTTTTAGCTACCTAAGAGTTATATTTAAATATTCTTAATTTTTGCATACCACAATCTACTGTTTCACTTAACGAGGCTTGACTGTGCAGCAACAGCAGTCAGTCCAAGGCAATTTCTGAGTTGTTTGTTCGCTCGGAGGAGTGAACTTGGATCGTCGGTTGAGGAGGGAGTTCCGAGTTCCGAGCTCTGAGTTCTGAGTTCTGGCGCATTGTAAACCGCAAGAGATTTGAATTTTAGATAGCACAAACACGCACGCACTAACACACTCGCAAAAAAAAACACACTCAAAGAAACCCACCACCCTCCCCCGGAGGCGGGTAAAAAACGAGGGGATATGGAAAAGTATCCACAGAGAGTCTGTAAAACTGAGCTCAAAACTCAGCTTGGGGATAAAGAACAGCACTGGACTGCAGGCACTTTTTGTATCTTTTACTCTGGCCTCAACAAAAAACCATTCAGTACACTGAAGAAAATTTGTAAAAATTTGAATTTGAATCAATCAATCAAAACTTTGGAAGGTTTTTAATTCTCTCTCCATTCAAGGATTTTTTCTTCATTATTATAATTGAAATTATATTTCATCATCATTTAAGACATTCAAATTACAGATTTGAAATGAATTGCATTAACAAGAAAATATTAAATACAAAAAAATATTATGGCTTTTCAAAGAACAAAGAATTAAGTCTCATTTAAATGTACAATAATTAAAATAATATTGAATTTAATAAATATTCATCAATTATTAAAAATTAATTTACATTTGAGAAACTGAAAATTGTTCAAAAATGCAATAAAAATAAAAAATAGTTTAGCTATCACCGTCACTAATTTATTCTTCCCATCTTGCCCCTATTTTCTCCCAGTGCTGACGCATCGGACCACTGTAAATTGGGGGAATCCGGAGGGCAAAGCCCCGGAGTAGTCGTCAGTTGCTCTGTCAAAGAGCAAAACTCCCCCCGAAAGTTAAGGTCTGTCCTCGTCCCTCGTCCCCGTCCCAATCCCTGTTCCTATCCCTTGGAGTTGTGTCTCTGTCTGGGCTTTATTTCAAATTCCCATTAAAAATTTAAAATCCTCCCCCGAACACATCCTTCCCCCTTCAGTTACTTCGACGTTTTTGGCAATCATCGTTAGGTTAGCGGCGCAAATTGCGTTTTTCTGCTGCTTTTCAAAGGGGGGGAAGGAGCTGTTCAGAAAAACGGGAAAGATATAGGGGAAACCCAAAACCGAAGCCCAAAAAGAGAAACCGATGTTTTTCGATAAGCAAAAGGAGCAGACAGACAGAGAACGAACTGTTGACTGGGGCAATATTTACGCATATTTAAGGGGCATAAAGATACAAAGATCCACAAGAATAACATAAAGCAAAGGAAACTCGTCCAAATTACCACAGCCACATTTATCTGAAATTATTCTCGAGGCCTAAGCCACCTTTAAGCCAAGTCAGCGATGAGAATTTAAATTTAAATTTTAATGAACTAATGTTGAGGGTTTTTGGAAATGGCCAATGGCTGCAAAAGGAGCGTCATTTCGAGGACCTAAGCTGGCCGAAAAGTGCTAAATGGAGTTAGAGTCGGTTGGAGTCGTGATCGAGTTTTATGGCTGAAACAAAAATTTAATTAAAATGGAAAATAGTATTTGCCTGGAAGGTTTAGAATAGAGAATATTTCCGGGTCTTAAAAATGCCTTTTTTAACCTTACTTGTATCTGCGTATCTATAGCGTCTCTTCAGGCCTATGAAACATAATTAAATTGTTCTTTCAATCTTACAATCTCCTCTATATGATGATCATAATATTTATCAGGCTCGTTCCACTTCAGATTTTATCGCATCGCTTGATCGCTGCCTGCGAAAGATCCATCGATCTATCTTTATTACCAAACCAAAATCAAACAGACGGCCTCTTCTATGGGTTAAGGTAAGCCCCGACTCCTCTTAAATGTGCCTCTTCAAAACTGCCCCAAGAGCAACCAGCAACTAGCAACCATCAAGTAGCAACAACAACAACTAGTTGCAACACCCGAACCCCAACACAAGGAGTCCGGTCAGGGGAGTTGCATTGTAGTTGGGAGTGACGCTTGGTCCTGTCCCTTTTTTTTTTTTTGGCCTGCCCCAGACTGGTCTTGGCCCATTGTCTTGCGATTTTTATGAGCCATGTATAAATAATTGCGCCCAAAGGCCGCCGACATAAGTTTTCATGCCGACCGCGTGAGCATCCGACCATCAGCAGCAGCAGCTAAAGCTAAAGCTAAAGCCAAAGCTATAGCTATAGCCACGAGTTGAAGCAACAATAACAACGACAGCCGGACAGGCGACTAAACTGCCAGGCCTGAGATACTTGACCACCTCAGTCCAATCCCCCGACTTTAATTCATACAGTGGGAAAAAAAAGAGACAGAGTCTCAAAACTATAGAAACATGGTGTGTGCTAAAACTAAATTTGTATATATGAGTATATTTTTTTGGGGGAATAGAAATAAAATATAACATTTAAAACAAGAATGAAAATGAAAACTAATAAAATCTATTACCAGAAAATAAACTAAGATACAACTTTATTAACTTTAAATGCAATAATATAATATTTGAATTAACCATTTATCTCAAAATAAAACTAAGAAAATATGGAAAATGGAAACTACTAAAATCTGTTACCCGATATCAAACTAAGATGCAAATTTAATCACCTTTTTGATGAAATAATAAAAGACTTGAATAAACAATTTATTTAATATTACGAATTATATTTTCTATTATCTTCCAAATATTAAAAGCCAAAAATATTAGTTATTACAACCAAGTATTAATTTCTCCCAGTGTAGCCACAACAAGAACTCAACAATATAGAAAATTGTGTTTCAGCTGTGTTTTTTTTTCGCTGGCGGCCACTAATAAAACACAACAAAAAATGGGCGGGCAAAGGGATTTAAGAGGGGGGGGGCAAAAATAAAGGATAAATTGGATAAAGGGTTTTCGGTGGGAAGAAGAAGACGGAGGACAACCAGAGCCATAAACCAAGTTTTGCCAACATTTAAGGAGTTTTTAATTTATTATAGATAAATTTCCAGCCCGTCGTGGGTTATGAAAGGCCAAAGGGTAAGAGAGGTAGGCGGGGGTAAGGGGGAAAGGAAAGATTTTATGTAGAATTGGAGATGGGGGGGGGAGATTCTTTCAGCTGGACCCCAGCTTCATGTTTGAGTTGGGGGCGTGTTGATGATGAAGGTAGAAGCTGCAAATTATACCCACGCCAAGGAGTTAAGACATGGGAAACATTGTAACAGTGGGTTTTATTTTTTGAAAGCTAATTGGTAAGTCAAATAAATGGATAAAATAACAATTATGTGTTGGAAAATCTTTAAATAACTATTGCTAAAAAATCTAAATATTATACTAACACATTTGCTGATTCTTACATTTGAGGGTCAAAATTTAATCAATTGAAATTGTGTTTTTGTATTCTCACTAATTCGATTAAATATTATTTGGTAATTTGAATCTTTAATAGTGGATGAAGATTAATTTATATTGTAATAAAATATAGAATATATATTTGCAGATGTTCTTAACGATTTGTTGATCTGTATTCTGTCGAGGGTTAGTTTTTACCCTACTCCTTTTCTATTCCTGACCATCATTATAAACTATTCCAAACCCAATGTGCGCCTGAGGCTGAAAACTCCAGTTGAACTCAGAACTAAGTTCCAGACTTCCATTCTATGCCCTCTTTCCATAGTTCTCAGACAACCCTCGGACAGCGTTAATGATGATTCTCCCTGTACTGGAGGGATATATGTATGTATGTTTGCCCTGTGTGCACTTTTGGGGGTGTTGCTGACGTTGTTAAAGTCAAAATAGACACAGCAACAGACAGGCAGGAGCAGGAGCAGGAGCAGTGGAAAAGAGAGCAAACAGATATGGATAGATATCGGGTGGCGAAATGGGAGGGCAGGCCATTGTCCTGGGGGTGGATTCCGACAGGAAGATATAGGCAGATAGGCAGAACCAGAGTCCTGTCCCCAAGGACAGGCTGTCAACTCTTCGGCTTCGGTTACGGCCTCTGCTTTGTTGTTTTTCTTCGGGCAGGACGAGAAAAACTCACAGACAGACACAGACGGGCAAAAACAACAATTTGAATTCAATAAGGAAGTGAGAAGAGGACAATTTCCACTCGGGTCAAGAGTTCAAATGGACAGAAAAACCCGAGGAATAATAATCATAACAAAAAGGAGTCAAGTCCAAGTCCAAGAGTCAGACACCGAAATTCCCTAAAAGTCACATATTTTCCCCTGCTGACCGCAACACAAAGGAAGCCGCCTCCACAAAACAAAACAAAAAAATCCGAAATAAAATGCCTGCTCATAATTTATTAATATTATTGGTCGGGGGTCAGCCGACACGCCCCCTCCATATATATGCATATAGTAAGCCCCAGCCCAGCTCCGTCACAAATTACACATGTCGACACTTTATTAAAAGCCCAAAGAAGAAGAGGAGGAAAAAAGGGTTTTAAGGATTTTGATTCGATATTGGAGGATTTCCAGCTCCTCTTCGTTTGTATTATTCTGTTGGGTTTGCGGTCTGCCCACAAAATACAGAAAAAAAAACCGAAACCGATCCGGAGGCTATAAAATGTCGACCCGTCCATATGTTTTGGTTGCGTTATGGTAAGTGGAAACAGCCAGGAAAGCCAGAACTGAGGGTTATTAGGAACCGGAGGCCCAAAAACTTTTTTGGCGCGATTTCCTCTCCTTGGGTTAACGCCCCCCTTTAAGTGGTTGTTGTTGTTGTTGTTGGTCCTGCGTTTAACCCTTTCAGAAAAAAAATAAAAGGGAATGGAGGAGCGCACACTTGACTACATGCAAATTATGCCCAAAGCCAAGGCGAGAAAAAGAGAAACCGAAAAAAAAATCAGGAGGTGTGGCGTTTTTGCGATGAAGGACGAATTAAAGCAGAGGAGCAGAGCCATCTTCCTGGCTGCCTGCGTCCACCCCTTGATTACACAGCCCATGTAATTTTAATGGATATTTATAATGAGCATCTGTTTTAAATTTTTTAGCATTTTTTTTTCCAACCATCTGAAAAGGTGACACAGCACAAGGTCCATGGCCCGGGGACATGTGAATTGTTGTCGGGTCATTTTTAGAACCTGGAGTAAAGGCACGCAAAAAGAGAATATATATATATATATAAAAACTCCATCACATGCAAGGTGTTAAGCCGGGGAATATTTCCATACATGAATATAATATTTATAAAGGGCCACAGGTGGTAAACCCGTCTGGCCCTTTGGTTCCTCTCCTACCGGGGTACCCACGTAATTAGCCATTAAAAAAAAGGGGTGTGCATATGAATTTAGATCGTTAAGGTGAGTGGTTGCCTCAGTTTTTAAAATAATTACATGAAATATTCATCATTACAAGTTTAAGAACAAAAACAGTGGTCAGTGGACAGCAAATTAGAGACAGGAATGTTTAAGGGATTATTCCAAGATGAATAAATTTAAGATTCTACGGATTTTTTTGTAATATACTAACAGAAACTATATTGTAATAAATTTTTAAAATGTGTAAAAAATACTTAAGCATGAAAATTATCAGTAATTACATGAAATATTCATCAGTAAAAGTTTAAAATAAAAACTGTAATCAGTGCACAACAAATTAGAGTCAGGAATGTTAAAGAGTTTATCCAAAGACTATATTCTAAACAATTTGAAAAATATGGAATAAATTCTTAAACATTAATATTACAAGGTGCATTCAGGATCTCATAAAAACAAGGTTTACAAAGTCTTAAAGAGGATAACTTTACTATATTTTAATCAGGAATACAGATGCAATAAAAACTTTTCCCACTCTAACATATATCTTAAATTTAACCAATTAATCAATATATAATTTCTGAAATATAAAAACAAATCCTGGCCATAGGCCGTGATATTATTTGATTGAAACCTATTTACAAAACACTCCACCATCTATCATGTTAATCCCATTCGTTTCCGTCCTGCCCTCGAGCATACAAATCCCAGTTAATGTCAACTAAATGCTTACAACTTAAAACCAACTTAAACCGGAGTTAAAGCTCCAACCACACGAAAACTTTTACGCATATATATGGAGAGAGAGAGAGAGAGATATTGTTCTCGCTTATTCCCCCGATTTAAGTATATAGCAAATATTTATCGGCCATGCACATCACGTACTAGCTCCGAGGAGCAGTGGAGTGAAGGATGTGGAGTTCGAGGGGCGGAAGTGGCGTTAGTCCAGGAGGGAGACGTGACGTTGACACTCATTGACCAGCTGACGGCCTCAAATACACGTTAAACATGCTAACTAAATCGGCAGATACATATATATATATATATTGTATAGTGGGCAGGGGGGGGAGGGGACCGTAACAGATCCCCAGTCACATCATTCAGCATCAGGGGGCATTAAGTCAAATGCAAATTGAGGCATTTGTTGGGGAAACAGTTGGAAAAGCGCTGCCAAGAGCGTTTGACAAGCTCCGGCTGGCTGGAAAACAGGAAAATGTGACAGCTAATTTAATGGTTCTACGGAGCAAGATGCTTGTTTGCGGAGAAAATTTAAATAGTTTTCACAAACAAAATTCAATCTTGATTGAGATATTTATTTGGCATAACCATATGCTATTAAAATTGTATATCTGAAATCTGAATTTCAAAACGTATTATTTTTATAACTATTATATTATTTGCAATTTATAAGAATGTATTCAAAAAATGTAAAAATAAATGCTTTGAATATATGGTTTAAGTTAAATTTAAATTCTGCTAAATCGGAATTGGTTTGTAAATTGTTGTGTTGTATAAAACAAGCAAAAATATATTCTTTTAATACATAACACCTTAATTAAACGTTGAATTTAATGCTTTTCAATGACAAACATTTTTAGAATGTTGTTAAATTTTCCTTATAATATTTTCATTATAATTTCCATTTTAATTTTCAGATATTTGAAAAAAAAAACCAAAAATTTCTTACGATTTAGCAATGTAAATTTTGTTCCCCATGAAAATCTTAAAAACAATCTCAGAAAATTTCCCCAAATTATCCCCCAACAAAAGCTCCAAGAAATTCTATTGCCAAATCTGTTGCTAACTGTATTTTTTGAGCAACATGTTGCCAACGAAATTTGTTGCTGCAACCCAAGACTGAAGAAGGCTCAAACCGAACAGTTGAATCGAGTGGGAAAAGCAGGTGCAGTGCATAAATTGGAGAGATGGTGGCAAGTGGGAAGAATGAGTGAAAGAGGGAGATGGGGAGAACATTCCCACTTTCTACCAGAAACCAGAACCAGTACCTGGTCACGTCTCTCTCTCTCTGCCCATCTCTTTCGCTCGTTATCTCTCTATCTCTTTTTGTTTTGACATTGACACGGAGACAGCGGCGGCAAACGCAGCAAATTTTCGGTTTGACATTTTGGCAGCCGCTTCAGCCGCTTCTCTTCTAATTGCCAAAGGGGGAAAAGTGGCGGAAAAGCGAGGGAAAAACTGAAGAAAATCAGAAGGAGTAGGAGAGTGTGCGAGGGGAGAAACATCTTTGCATGCTGTCTCGACACGCTTCGATTCGGTTTTTCCTCTCTCCTCCTGACTGGTGTATAATTTGACATATTAATTTTAGTTGAGCTGCCAAGTCTAGGAAAATGACATCCACTAATGAGTAGATGAAAATCCATTCAGTTATCCAACTCCCTAACATCGCGCCCTTTCTAAATATTTAACCTCTCCCCCGTAGAGCCGACTTATTTTGTTCTCTCCAACCAATTGCACTCGTCTCAGTTGGTGGCCTTTTTCCTTTGACTTTCCCTATTCCACTCGAGATATATATATATATATACATATTATACTATATTTAAGCGACCTCATCGGGAATTCTGTTTTTTGTTTCTTCGCTTTTCTGGGCTCTTCTGGCTGGTGGGGCATAATTTAATAAATTTATGAAATTTAATAGAGAGGAACGTGTTTGCTGGCCACAAATTTGTGGTGGCTCTGCTCTTGATATTTATATGCCTGCGATATCCCAGGGCGATGGTTCTATATTTGGGAGGGGGGAGAGGGAAGTCTGCGTTAAAGTGGGCGTGACTGGTGATTATTAAAGGGAGAGCTGTGGGAGACGGGGGCCACGACGATGATGATACCCACCAAGTCATGACTGAGAAATATTCGAGACAATTTGTCCATGAAAATTGTGAAAATTTATCAAAGCCATCCGATTAATTATTTAAACGCTTCGGCTTTGATCTAATCTGATATCGGAAATTCAGGAATGAGTTATACTTGTGTTTTTGTGTGTATTTTAGTGAATTTAAATCATAAAGTTTAGCATTGCACAAATAAATTAAAAAGCTTAAAGCGATTTAAAAGCAAGAGTTTAATTTGAATATTTTGTTCCCGAAATTGTGCACATTTTTCCAGCTTAAAGTTCAAGATTTTGCATACCATAATTTGTATTAATTTAATAAGTAATAAGGTGAACTATATTAAATTAAATTAATATTTTTTACCTATTTTTAAAGGTCTAGAAAAGCTGTGTACCAGCTCCAACTCTTTCAAGAATCCCCATTCCTTATGATTTTTCGTATATCCCCTTAGGAATTCCTCCCCCATGTAGATTTCCATCTGTGACAAATCCCCGACTTAACTGCGATCATTAGCCATATATCAAATTTGACTGTAAATAGTCCTCCGCCCCTCCTTCCGCCCCTCCTCCCGCAGAGCCGGCAGAGAGACGAGACAGCCATAAAGTGAGATGCCCAATGAGCTTTGTCAGATTCAAACTACCAAAACGGTAATTTGGTTTCATGGAGTGTCGCCTATAAGCCCATAACAGCCAACGGTCCATTTGAAGTGCCATCCTCTCCGCCGCACACTCCGCACACACACCGCACACACCACACCTTCCCTCCCCCCACCAATCAAACCCCTACTACTACGCCCCTGCCCCGAAAACTTTGATACACGCAATAAGAACAAAATCATGAGGAGACAAATTGCAGTGAGAGAAAAGTTTCATTCAGAACTTCTTCATTTGTATTTTACTTTGAAATGATTTTAGATATTTATAATTTATTTAACTGATTTTATTATTAATATTTAATGGTTTAATATGACTTGGATTTTATGCGATTGTTTAATTTAATAATTGAATTCTATTAAAATTATAAACTCCTTAAGGAATACCTATTACATATCGATTTCTCAACGACTTTTATTGGAATGAAAAATATGTTTTTTCATTAAGTATAAGTTTCCAATTTCTATTCTAAAGATGTAATATTTAAAATACATTTCTATTAATTATTGAACATTAAACTAAGATGTACTATTGAAAAATTTCTAACTAATTTGTCGCAGTGCAGGAAGTTTCGACATGGAACCCACAAAATATTACAACAATTTGCATAAAGCCTGTTACTGTTACGATTTCGAGAAGACCGTCGTCGGGAGCACCGGCGGCGATTCCAACAGCGATGGCGATGGCGTCTGTGGCATGCAACATTCGAGATACAGATACGCCACAAGCCACGCGGCTAACGGCAAAAAGTGTGCGCTGGACGCTCCTGAAGTACATGCACGTACATCAAAGATGGAACGGAGCTGGAGCTGGAGTTGTTGGAGTTCGAGATGGAGATGAGGATGGGGATGGGGATGGAGATCGGGTTGGGTTGGGATCGGGTCGAGATGCCAGGCTACACGTACAGTTAGACGAAGGCGTTCGGAGAGCCGGTTTCCCTCGCTCCTGGACACTGCAGCAGCAGCATTATAATTACAAGAACAACAAGTTATGGCAGGTGCCAGGGATCCGAGAGAGAGAGCCCAAGAGTGCCCAAGCCAGGGAGAAGTGAACAAAGCCGACTCGGCTGTCAGCCGGCGATTTAATGCTGGAAATTATATATCATTTTAAATAATAACGCATCAAATTACATCCACGAAATACTCGTGCCGAGAGACAAAGCGTCTAGGAAATGAAATATCAAATTGTGATTGGAGTTCTTTCTGCCTTTTTCCCCCCTTGTGTATCTGTGGGATTGTTAAATCATCGCTCTGTGTGTGAGATTCTTTTGCAAAGGGAGTGAGAACTTAAATGGAGAGATGTCATTGCTGAGAGCAAAGGAATGATGTATCCAACTCTATGTTTAGTGGTTTCATTATTTTCATAATTACTAAGTATTCGATGATCGGTGGAAATGGAGTGCCAGAGGCGGGGTGTAATTTAGAAAATAAATTAAATTAAGTTGCGCTTCCTTATTGGATAGGATTGCCTTTTTTAATTCATCTTAATTCAATTGTTTATGCATATTTAGAATTATGATTCGTAGGAATATGCCATGTAAATAAAGTAAGTTCCCAGCAAATAATGTATTTATATTTTCCCAACAAAGGTAAGACCATCTTTTTTTTTATCAATTCTTCCCCCTTTTACCATTTTTCAACATTTTCCCTAAGCCAATCTTTTCCCTTTGCCAATTTCGTTCCGACTTGATTCAATTCCAATGCGTTTATCCCGAACTCTGTTTCTGTGATTGGAGCACAACAACAACAAAAAACCAGAGAAACAAGAAAAACAATCAATCAATTTGGCTGGGCTCCCTGGCTGCCACCGTTTCTAAGGATAGATAACTTTCAGTTATCATATCACGTACAAATTGCTAAAATTGTATATCCCGTCTCCCTGTCAGATACAAAACGCCGTTCGCACTCGAAATGCAAAATGCAAGGCACTTGTCCGCATCCCAGCGACTGACATCGATCCCATCGATGCTAGCTGCATAATCTCTGGATATCCCAGCTCCCAGCTCCCATCTCCCTAGCTCCAACTCATTCCAAAACCACTTGACGTTGGCTGGCCTAAGTCGAGTGCGCATTAACTAAAAGCCCCCGACTATCGACACAGACGAGGAGGAGCGAAATAAAAAACATTTACTGAAAACTATTTGCAACAATTTTTCACAGTCAGCTGCCATAATTTTTCACACAAAACCCCGACCGACCGACCGACCGACCTCCTGATGAACAAGGTCCGGCTGTTCTTTTCTTTTTGCTTTTATTTTAACACTTTAAACGATGACGTTTAGACGGGGCCAGGGGATTGCGGATTGAGGATGGGCCATGGGATGGGTTAGTGAATTGCTGGATCGGTGCTGGATGCAGTGGTGCATTTCCATTTCTCGGTACGCTGGCCCGACGCTTTGTAATCAACTCAGGAGTGAGGACTCCGACTCTGCACTCGAAGATGTTTTTGGTTCGAAAGGCTTTTAATGATTCATATTTATACAAAAAATATAGTAACTATAATTGATTTAGGGAAATTTTGTATACAGACAGGAACAGGCTACCCGAAACTTTAATTCCCTTGAATATCTGTTGATCTCTAATTATATATTCTATAATTGGATTAATAGTTTTTAGGGAAACAAGCTCATAATAAAATAACCCATTGCATAGTTAAAATATTAAGAAACAAAGCTGATCAAAGACTTCATTCCTTTTTTTAGTTTCTAAAACAAATAAGAGATACAAATATTGTTTAAGAAAACACATTTCAATTAAATGGAAATCCTCTTTTACAGAAGTTCATCCTCAGAAATTCTACCAAATACATTTCTTTATTTAAAGTAATTTTTTTCCAAGTGCAAAAGCCTTTGCTTTTCGCTGCAAATACCTCGCTCGGATTCAGATACAGATACACCACAATTTATCTCACAGTTTGCAGTCTAAACAAAACCGACTGGCCCATGGGGAAGTTTTTAGCTGCTCAGCGGCAGGCTCATCGGAATCATCGGACTCATCTCTCCTGCCAGACCATTTGCCATGTCCGTATCCGCATTGTCCCTGTCCCTGCTCTGACCCTTTCCCTGACTCCCATCTCCTCCTCCTGAGGGGGGACCAGCGACAGCGATAAATGTTTCAGCATCGCAAACACAAACTACGAAACTCCGGGAAATATACAAATGATTTCGTATTTATTTCCACCGTGTTCGCAAACGATGACAGCCCAGCAGAATTCTCTCTGGATCAAGGGGATTCTTCTTTGTCCCCCTCTCCACTCTTCTGGCCTTTTTGGAAAATTTCTAGTGAGGTTAGTCTAATTATCCATGCGGGTTTGCTAGGTGTGCCCTGGGAACATGACTATCCCCCGATGGAGAAGGGCCAAATTGATGGGCTTTGGCACTGGATATTCGTAAAAATTCTAAAACCACAAATGAGCAATGCGAGGAATGAGAGAATCTTTCGGATTCGTGAAATTTAGACCAGTCTATCAGGGAAATTTGGGCATGGGAAAAGGGGATTGACTAAATTACAAAGTTAGATTGAATTTAATTGGGAAATGAACCCAAATGTATGAGAAGATATGTCATTATAAATATATTATCTAGCATGGCCTTCCCTTAAAATATTAAATCAAAGTTTTTCCTCAATCCCTGAAGCTCTAGACCGAATTTCCCCCATTTAATGTCTTCAGAACCAATCTCGTTGAGTACTGTGTGGAACAGTTTAAGGCGATTTAATTTGGTGGACGCAATCCGGAGTTAATGCGAAATGCTTTGATTAATTTTCGGAGTCGATATAATCGCATTGGTTATACAACAACAGAGAGCTCTCTGTTGTTGACCATTGAAAAGTTGTTTGCACAAAAGTTTTTTTCCCGCCCCCCGCACAATGCATCTCCCATGGCGAGGGCTCCGGCACTAAGATAAAGCAGCCGCCGACTTTTTATGCAGCATTTATTTCCATTTATTATGAGAGTGTTTTTTCCACGATAACACACTGAGAGAGCCCAGTCGCAAATAAGGAAAAAATAATGTAAAAACATGACACACAATCGCTCATTGATTTCGCGCATTCCTCGGTGATCCAAACCGTGGTCCATGGTCCACACAATTTCTTTTGTGCCCGCTGATAAATGATTTCAATATTTAAACACAAAAAAAAAAAGAAAACAACAAGAAAACAGCAACAGAAACTGCGGGGCATCAAATTGCGTCAAAAGCCTGTCAGTCTCATTAATTTCCGCTCCACCAACAACAACAACAACAGCAGACCATAAAAAAAGGAATAATAAAAAAAAATATAAATAAAAAACGATGACCGACCAACATTCAAATGCTTTGTGTGGCCTCTCTGGATATTCAATTGCTGGAAAATGCTTCCCCGCCCCCCATGGAAAACTATCTGCTAATGAAGGCCGACCAACCTGCCGCTCGGACAGGAAACGCTTTTCAGCCCTCTGCTCCTGATCCAGGAAATGGAGGGAGGCGCAGCCGGAGCCGGACCTCGAGTTGGAGCAGGGGGGGGATCCTGTGGAAGTGATTCAGCATTTGGCATTGAATCCATTGTGCATGCTGCCCGCGGGCCACATTTATCAGTCATTGCTGGCGGGGCTCAAAGGTTCTCTCCTGCTTTTCAATAAGATAGAGTACCGCGATAGACGCTGAATAAATTGGCAAACAGCAAGGAATTGCTGGGCCTCAGCGTGGAGTTTTAACTTGGACAAGGCAGGCGGCGGCGGCGAGTGTTTAAACAAATCTGCCGGGATTGATTAATTGGTTAATCATTTGTGCGAATGCATCTATTGGGGGTGAGAACTCTAAATTTTATGAGCTGGAAATGTTCGATTTTGTAACCTATTCAAAGCATATTGTTATATAGCAATTATTACTTTTTATGCGAGCTATTAATATTATTTTTGTATATATACTCTGAATATTTAAATTCATATTTTTTAATTGATTCCCTTTCAATATTTAAAAACGCGAAGCTATTTAAAAATGTGGTTTTCCAGAGACAATTAATTAAAATTTTATATAACAGCAGAATAATAGGGAGGAATGTAAACCATATATTGGCATGGTCATGGTCACTGGTGGTTCCACCTGCAATTCCTCCTCCTCTATAACCCCGAAACTATTTGACTTAATTTTAATGATTAATTTCTCACATTTGGATATATTATTCTATCAGCTGGAAAAGATTTTTGAAAAAGTTGAGTTAATACCTGACGACTTCATTTATTATTTGTAGTTATTGGAAACTTTTACCAGACGCCACCTGCTTCTCCTGTTCGCCATATATAGCACCTATAGCACCTACGCCCGCACGATGAGATCCTCGACGAGGAGGTGCCGACTGGACAAAGGTGTTATTGGCGCAGCCCAACATCGGACACCTTATCCAGCTGTTGTTCTTGACAAGGAACGCACGGGTTTCCTCATCAGCGCCTTGGACCAGGGATCGTACAGGGAAAAGCCAGGGTCACCCGTCTCCACAATCTGCATAGCATCGACGTTCTCTCGCAGATAGATTCTTGAGATCCTTGTACTGCGTTAGGTTCTCCACGTTGATCCTTTTCTTGGACACCTGCTCCGCCTGCTCCAACTTCTCCATTGTGGACTCCATCTTCTGGAGCTGGCTATTCAGCCAGAAATTAAGTTTAGAAATATTTCCGCACTTTTGATGGCAATTCGACGCCAAACTGACTATCGATTAGTGAGCTAGCGATGGGAGAGATTTGATAGGAGCACAAATATCGATAGTTGCTTATGCTTATTCAGAACATGTTTTGGAATTTAAGTTTTTTGTTTAAATAAAGTAATGTTTAGTGGTTTATGTATACTTTGCGATGGTTTTTACATATTCACAACATATTTTGGAATTTAAGTTTTTGTTTAAAGTAATGCTTACTAATTTATTCACATTATTCATTTTATCTAATAACTCAAACAGAGAAATATAAATATAAATATGGTATTTATATTGTGAACGTTAATAAAACAACCTAATTTAAGGTATTTCCCGATTTTTTAAAGCTTTAATATTAGTTTTTTAAGATTGTGTTTGGTTTGGTTTATATATCTACCTGATATGAAAGTTAAGTAAGATTCCAGGAATTATTTAAACTATAGATTATAATAAATAAATACGTATTCAAAAAAGGTGTTTCAAACTTATAGGTAAACTAATTCCCTTATAAATATATTCGTAGCATTTGAAAGTTATTGGTTCTACGCAGCCACTTAAAGGATGCCACCGCTCCAAGGACTCCTTAAACACAAAACCATTCAGTATCCCTTTTTTGAATCCTTCCCTCCTCAGACCCTTCTTGGGATTTCCTTGTTATGCTATCTTCTCTAGTCACCCCCAAATTGCCTCAAATTAAAGTCAGCTTACCCACGACACGACCCATGACCGAAAACTTTAAGCCATTTGTCAACACATGGGACCGGAGGACGGAGGACCGGGGACAGAGGACCTAGGACCGAGGCTTTTTCGGGGGCGTGGCACATCGTGAGCATGCAAAAATGTGCGTTCCCCAACGCACCTATAAATGAAAGAGCGAACAGGAACAAAACAACAACAAAAAAAAACAAGAATGGAGCCGGAGAAGAATGGATGAACGGATGGCTGCCCCAAAAATGGCACCAAAAATACCGATACCGATGGTGGGAGCCCCTACCCCTACTGCACCCCCCCTCGGAACACTAACTCAACCCCGAATCCCATTCATTCCCCGTAGACCAACGACCACAGGAAAATTTATAGGCAATAGCTAAAAACAACATCGCTTCACTTGAGCGTGAACAGTGCTGGCCAAAAGTACGGCAACACAAGAGAGAAACTTCAATTCGGTTTGGGTTTGGGTTGGGGTTCGGGTTGGGGTTGGGGTTCGGTTCGGTTCCCCTTCATCTCTGGATATAAAAGTCAATGGCTCGCATAACAAAACACGCCAAAAAATAATACAAAAAAAAAACGAGGAGAGACCAGAATTTTGTTTGTTTTGTGGATATTCCATTCCATGAAAAGCAAATTAAGCCATCCCAGCGAAAAAAAAAAGGGAACACCAGATAGAATTAGAGGAGGAGCAGCGGAAAGTTTAGTTTTTGCGTATTCTGCTGAAAATGGCCAAAAACTAGGGAACTAGGAGCAGCACCTGCAACAATGCCTATCACAGAAAAAAAATTAAACTAGCAACTGGAAACTTCCGACAAAGAATCAGCCAAATGTTTGTTTGAAACTTGTTCAACCGAAGACAATCCCAAACAGATTCGAAAAAACCTTTGCTATATATATGTATATAGAAGAGACCCAAACTTTGACAACTGGAAGTGAATTTTTGGTAATTGCTGGGTGAAAATAAAAAAAATAATGATTGTGCGTCCGCCTGGCTCATTGCAGATAATGGAGGCGAAAACTTTACCACAAGGACTTGGAGCTAAGTTAAGGGACTTACAGGTAAGACGACTCTATAAAAGTTTTGATTATTAGGATCCTAACGAACAGAAAGCGACACTCGGCCCGCTCGCCGAATTATTTGCGTATTTATGGTTGACCCTTTTCTCGGGGGGACTCCAATCTCTCCTGGTGGAAACTTTTGCCCCGATTGGCTTTGGGCGAAAGTTTGTGACAGTTGTGATGCCCCCGGCTTGGTTTGCTCCGAATTAGGGTTGAATGGGTCTCTGTCTCGAAGGGATTTGGGGAAATGATTTCGTTACTCACACTCGGTCAAAGCGAAATCTGGAAGCTTTAAGTTTTCAATTCGGTTTTGGTTTGGCCTTACCTGAAAAGAAAAGAATCGGGTAAGACGTTAGTTTAATGTGGTTAATATTTGAAAATTAATTACAAGATTTTTATCCCAATTATACTTTAGGAGGATAAAAAAATATATTTTCTTCTTGAAGCTATATTTTCATCCCTGTGCCAACTATCGTCTATCATTGATCTTCTCCTGGAACTTGGCTTTAAACTTTTTACGATTGCGCAATCATCGCGCCATGAAAATTCTGCGCACCTTCCCCGAAGGGATACAATCACATTTAAAAAAGGATTTTTTTTGGATTTTATTTTGATGGCTTTTAATCAGCTTAAAAATTAGTAGCCATAAAAGAGTCAGTTCCTTCCCGCTACCCCCTACCCCTCCAGAAGTTTCCACATCAGTGGCAAGATTATTATGCTTAATGATGTACAACATAAAAATCCTTTTTTACGATATGCAAAAGCATTTTGATAATTTGCTTTAAATAATAAACAAGAGGAGAGAGAGAGAGTTCTGCTGGCCAGGATGCAGGCAGCCATAAAAAAGTTTGAGCGTGCCGTAAAAAACACTTAAAGGAGGTGAATCCGAGGGACGGAGGAGGAGGACGGAGGACGACGAAGAGGGTAGAGGAAAGCCCTTAATGGGTTGCTTAAGAACACGTTGCCACTTTGCCAGGGAGATGAGAGAAAAATCATTTTCATGTAAATTGACACGTTTCATTATGAAGATGGATCTGAGATGCTGCAAGTAGAAGTATAGTACTGGTGGCAAGAACACTTGCCCCCCCACCTTGGGTGCCATTTATGAGCCCTGGAGTCTCGTGTGGTTGTCAATGCCAGGGTGACAACCAGCCAGCTGGATGGAGAGGGAGGTGGGTCCTCCACCCATCATCCATGGCACACATTGTGGTCGAGCTGGCTGGCTGGGAAACATGATATGATATGCGGTAAATAAACTACCGACACCAGGCTGTATCTTTGTTCTGGGTTTCTGCCGGGTTACGGGTTGCGGCTTAAAGCAGCAACAATTGGCTAGCGGTCCCTTTCGATTTTTTTTACAACAGGAAGCAGCTCAGCATGACAAGGTTTATGTTTCCAGATAATTCAAGGGTTCGATTCGAATTTAAGGAAGCATTGAAAGGTGTCGACAGGGTTTTCAGTTCGGGAGTTATCATGGGGAAATGGAGATTAGCTTATATAACTAAAGATTTTTCATGGTTTTTAGTTGGTAATTAGTTGGTGTTTATTTAATTGTAATGATATATGAATTTATTTAGTTTAGAGAACATTATTATTTAAATTTTTTTAAAGAATGCTTTATTTCTCGTACAAACCTCGACCTAATTTTTTGTTGTTATGCATATTTCTTCTGTTTTTTTTCAGATATCCAGAATTTCCGCACGATGTTGAAAGCTTTCGGGTTATGATCTGCTAACCAACCCACTTTCCTCCATCGGGCTGAAAGCAATCCTATTATTAGCATTCAATCAGCTCGTTCGGTCAGTTCGGCCCCGCAAATTCCGATGAGCGATCCAGCAATTGCTGCTTTCACTTGGGTGTAGCTTAACCCAGGGGATACGGAATGGACGGACGGTGGCTATAATTTTGTACTTATGCTTATATCTCATGTCTTGAATCACTTATTCAGAGGTGGAGGCGAAGGCGGTGGCGAAAGAACGTGAGTCCATTTCCCATTTCCCAGGCAGCTGTTTTTGCTCTCTGGCTCACCTATTTACAACCGCTTTAACCTAATTTCATTAGGGGCAGGGGAGTGGGGCTGTGGTGCTGCACCACCAGTCACCAGTCACCACCAACTCAATTAAGCCAGCGGAGATAAAAAATCAAATGGACCACTACACATAGCCCCAGCAGCAGAGAGCTCAACACTCGCATTTGGACCTGAATGTGGTAATGTGAAATGCGAAATGGGAGCGAAGAATTGAAAAGCTGGGGGGATGTGGTACTGGCCACTCATCGTCACCATGCATGTCAAGTGTTCCCAGCTCCAGTCCCAGCCCAAGTCCCAGTTCCAGCACTTCACCCTACCCCCCATCCTCTCTCTGTACATAAAAATCCAATTTTCGTAATTAAAAAAAATAAAAGCCATGCAATCCTGCCTTGGGGGGGCATTCGCTGGGTCCGGCGTTCGGAGTCTCATCTCATTAGAGCACTTCCCTTAGCCAGCGCCTCACCTCTCCCCCTTCCTCACCTCTCCCCTCCATCACCTCTTCCTCCCTCACCCCTCTGCCCTTTCCACCACTTAACGGTAGCATAAACACTTGATAGCAACAGACAAAATATATGTATATACATAAACTGCAAGAAAAAGTTGACCAAAATTAATAAAACTATATTTTTCAATACTTGAAATTATTAGAGAATAAAATGCACATTATTAAGAATTCGTAACTTTAAGCAATAATACCTTTTAACAAGAAAGGAAGGCTAGCTTCGGTACCCGAAGCTTAGAATACCCTTGCAGACCAGTTGCCTTTCAACTGATCGATCGATTGTATGGCAGCTATAGGATATAGTGACCCGATCTTTTGTTTTTAAATTTCAAAAAAGGCTTTAATGCCTATGAAAACTGTTTTTCTCAAGAATGAATTAATTGTCTTAAAAAACACCAGAGTTATGCTCAATGACCATTTTTTCCTATTGTTCCTATGGCAGCTGTAGGATATAGTAGTCCGATTTTGATGAAACTTTCAGGATATGTTAAAATTGCTATTAAATAGAGTTTACCAAGAAATAAACAATATATCTATAAAAATGGCGAAATTCTGGAACTTTTTCCCAATCGTTCCTATGGCAGCTATGTGATGTAGTGTTCCGATTCCGGCCGTTCCGACTTATATACTACCTGCAACAGATTGAAGGGTTGGTGCAAAGTTTTAGCTCGATAGCTTTAAAACTGAGGGACTAGTTTACATAGCAACCGACAGACGGACAGACGGACAGACAGACGGACATGGCTAGATCGCCTCGGCTGGTGATGCTGATCCAGAAAATATATACTTTATAGGGTCGGAAATGTCTTCGTCACTGCGTTGCAAACTTCTGGTCAAAATTATAATACCCTCTGCAAGGGTATAAAAATTTTATTGCGAATGAAAGATTGAATTATGGCAGCATGTTTATATATTACATAAATAATTTAACAAATATTTAATAATAAATATTCTCAAAATGTTTCAAGAACTTGGAAAGATTGAATAACTTTTTTGTACATTTTTTTTAATATTTTTCTTAGCCTTTTCCAAAGACTAGCTTAATATATATATCATTTATTTCCCATAATTTATTCCCAGTGTACTAATGAACAAAATCTCAAACTGGAAATTCAGTTTTCAAACCATTGAATGACAAAAAAATAAATCATAAAAGAATGCAAAATAAATAAACAAAATAAATGGAAGCTGAGCTAAAAGAGCCCCGAAGAAGAAGAAGAAGAGGGAGCCAGAGACAGAGACAGAGAACAACAAATGAAAGAGAGGGGAATATGCAGTGCATTGAACATTTATTCTATTCCCACTCCAACAACAGCTCTCATATATGAAGCACTTGAAAATGGCATATCATCGCCATGGCTATAGACAAAAGTCCGAGAAAGGGACAGAGCAAAGGGTAAGAGAGAGAGACAGGGAGACCAGAAAAGAAAGAGAGAGAGCATATTGACCAACGCCATCGTCATCATCATCGCAGTTGTCCGACAATGTCCCGGGATCGTTAAAACGCTTAGCACGTTTTTAATTATGCCACCGAATGGAACAGAATACAGCGGCTCTTTCCGAGTGCCATAGAGGAGCAAAAATGGGGGGGCGGCCCTCGGGGGATAGGGGCTA
>JAJJHY010008789.1:5185350-5198287 GCA_021224005.1 Drosophila setifemur | reverse complement strand
GTGGCAGCCTTTATTTTTCGGTGATACGCTCCAAGTGGCAGACTGCGATTTCCACTTAACTCTCCGGTCTGCTGCTGGCCCATTGTCTGGCCCATTCGTCAAATGCAAATTGCAGTTCTCTGTTGAAAGGAAAACTACGAAAAACTACGGAAAACTACAGAAAATTGTATGTAAATGTCGACATCAAGAATAAATTATGGCGGTGAAAGCAACTGGGGCAATTATTTTAAACTGGAGAATCATTTCAAGACCTCTAGAGATACAAAAATTATTTTCATAATTTTTTAACACATTAAATAGCATTTGAAATATTATTATTCCTCCAATCAATTAATCCACGAAATAATATTGATATTTCTTGCGTTTATTGCATATTTTCAAGAGCTGGCCAAATATTAGTATTAAAATCTTTTAAAGTCCAATTGAATTCTTTTATTTGTATCATTTAAGCTTCCCAGCACCCGGCCAAAGCCATTTGAAAACGTTAGCCATTTAAAATCGCATTCATCTCAATGGCAATAAGCCATCGAAACAAACAATAAAGAATTCTATGGGGGTAATCGAAAATATTTTGTCCATAACCCAAACAAACGAAAAACTCTAAAAAATAATCTAGTAAACGCTGCAGGACATAAAAAAGCTAAAAATAAAAAACTCGTTGTTGGCCTGGCCTGAATAGCTCTCTACAAATTGTCCTGAGGCGATAAACTGAGCCGCAAAAATAAAAGTTCGATGAAACAAAAAACAACACATTTTAGATAAATTGAAAATAGAAAAATGCATTCGATTTGGCTTTTTTTGTTGAGGCAATTATTGAGTTGGCTTAGAATATGCAGTTGGCTAGGAGTTCAACATGTTGCACAGTCTGTGATTTGCTGTTGCATGTTGCCGGTTGCTAGTTGTCTGCTGCCTGTTGATTTCTTGGCTGCTGCCCCAAACTGCCCGTTGGCAATTTTCGCAGTTTGTCAAACGGAGGCAGAGAGAAAGGGGTGTTGGTGGGAAATGGGAAATGGGCGAGAAGAAAAAAAACCAGCACTGCCACATCAGTCAAATGTCCAAGTGGCAACTGCAACTGTGGGTGCATCTCTCACCTCGATCTCCTCCTCCTCCTCCTTTTTTTTCCGCAACTCCAACTTGTTTTTCGCACTGTCTGGAAAAGCTCAGCTGTCTATTGACAGCAACCATAATTTGTTTGTCTAGCGCTGTGGCCAGGATGAGGTTTGGATTGGACTGGGATCCGCCCGATGGCTTAAATATTAGTTGTAGCTCTCTTTTTTCAGTTACCGTATATTCGTTGCCCAGCATTTACTTTAGGCCACAAAAACTGTTGACAGTTATAAATGATGGGGTTGGCTTTCGGTGGGGCCGCTGGCTCAGGAAGTGGCTATTTGGAGGAGTGGCCCAGTGTCGGTTAGTCCAAGCCACCAAGTGAGCGATTAAGTGTATCTAATCTGGGTGTCAAGCGATGGCCAACTGTACCACTCAAGTGGAAGTGGTGATCAAGAACTATTTTATATTTACCTTTCAAAAAGCAAATTAATAGAATTTGTAAAGTTGTCTGGCATTTATTTTTTGTTAAGTTAAATAAATTTCGGAATTAACCAGATAGATACAAACATTTAATTGAGAATAAATCAAAGTTATAGATTTTACCTTAAAAACAAAAATGAAAAAAACTTCATATTATTTTTGTAAACTTTAAGAGTTTTCCTTATTTATAAGATAGATACAAACAAGGAACTGAGAATAAAAACATTCTAAAAATGTTCTCTAAATGTATTTGCAAATTTTCGAAGATTCCGGAATTGCATATATAATAAAAATATCTTTAAAAATATATTCGTTTATTTTCAAAGCTTCAAAATAGTCTTGGGATAAAAATATACCTTTCAGGAAACACTTAAATATATTGTAATATTATTTCCTACGCTTTTATATAAAGTTCCTATAATTACATTAATTGATTGAATTCAGTGATCTAAAATATAATAATTTATTTATTATTATATACTCAACGCAAATCCCATCTTTGGATAAAATTATACTTATTAGAAAACACTTTATTAAATACTATATAATAAATAGTAAACATATTATTTATTACATTTTTATATGCAGCTCCTATACCTCACTATAAAAACCATTAATTACATTTATTGACTGAATTCAGTGAACTAAAATATAATAATTTATTTAATGGATACTCAAGGCGAACCTCAACTTTTCATTGCTAATAAAACAATTTCGATTCCAACTGCATCTTCTTCGAAAACCCAAGGCGATGCCTAATTTGGCCAAACCATAAAATGTGCTCAACTTTAGAATAGGCTTAAAGCGATTATGGCTTAACAATAAAATAGTACAACGCTGAAATAAAATCGCCTAAACACCTCAAAATTAAGTGCTAGACTAGAACATAAAAAGCAATTTTCAGCCATCAAGAGCCATTAAAGTGGCAATTTGCATTCATTTCACCTTCGGTGAAGAACGGATAACCATATTTTTCGAGCCTTTTGCCCGTTGCCATTAAAACGGCACAAAAAGTGCGCTATGCGCTAAATAACTGCTGGATACGATATCGCAAAAAAAAAATAAAAATCGAAAATCATGGCATTTAACCCATATTAGCCGTGGCAAATTGATTTGGTGGCTGTGGCACCACCCCCTTCTACTACGCCCAAACCGAAACCCAAACCAAAAACAGTAAAACACCAAAAGCGAGGGAAACATTTAACGCTTATCGATTTTATCGACGAGCTAATTTCCTTTCAAGACAAACTCCCAGACAGAGCAATGACCATAAATTACGCACCCAATAGATACACTTACTACTCGTATATAGGCGAGTGCCCAAGATAAATGTGGTCAGATCGATCGATCGATCGAACGGCCGACCGATTGCCTCTAGATAGCCATCGATTAAATCTTGCGGGCTTTCACTCTACACTATAAATAATATAATCAATGCAAGGCCCATTGCTATCGCAACAATTTAATCGCCAACTTTAATTGTAAATCTTTTTGTACAAAAACTGGCACACCATAAGAAAAAACATACAGACACCGACTATTAATGGCCCGAATCGGCATTATAATAATGCTCTGGTAATAGTTCGATGGCCATAGGCGTTATGTCGACCTGCCGTATAAGGTCCACCGACTTGGCCAGCAATTTTCACTGCGACGCATTGACAGGTGGCCAGAGCATGCGAGCCAAAGGAGTCGTTTCGTCGGTTTCAGCCAGGTTTCATGCAATTCAGGGCAAACTCACAGGTGAGAACAGGTACGGGAACTGCAAGGGAGCGGGCCCAGGCCCAGACCCAGGCTGACCACAAAAATATGTCCAGTCTGCTGGTCAGCACACAACGCACATTCAAAGCGGATGTGGATGTTGCAAAAAAAAAAATAAGAAATCAGCATTCTGCTTGATTGTTTGCTCACCTGCGCAGACAGCAAAAAAAAAGAAAAATATATAGGAACCAAATGAATATGTGCTCGGAAGCTTGAGGTGCATTCTAGAATATTGAGGGATTTCATGGGGTAAGAGACATTTATTGCCCCTCTAGTATACATTTTCTGAATACCCTTAAATGCAAAACATTCCTTTAAAAAATTTAACTTTTGTATCTAAAATATTTGGTGGGGAAATATAATAATTTCAACTTTATGCTGAATTATTTATATAGGGAAAGTACACATTACAACAATGAAGACTATATATCTAACTAGGAATATGAATTTTGATGGAGTTTTTAATTTATTTATATTTTTTCCAAATTATTTATTTTATGGTTTTAATTTAGCGGAGATATTAAAGGAAAATTGTAAATATTAAATATAACATAAATATGAGTTATTTGGGTAGTTGTCTTTCCATATTCCCTATTGATATATATTTTTAAATATTTAATTGAAGATAAATATAACGCAAAGAAATTGTTATTTAAATACTTGTCATAGTTGTTCTCTATTAATAAATATTTTTAAATTTCCAATGAACAAGTTTCAATAAACAAAGAACAAGTTTCAACAATAAATTTTTATCACAAATGTTAGAGATATAAATAAAATTGTAGTTCAGAAAGAATATAATTTGTCCCTATTAATACATATTTTGTAAATTCTATTGAACAATTAATAATAAATAACAAGTAACAGATGTTGGAGATATATTGCCAATTCTAGATTAGATAGAATATAATTGTTCCCTATTTAAATTACCATTGAACAATTTTGAATAAATAATAATCACATATAAATAATAAATTAATATAAAACCAATTGTAGTTCGATACTATTTAATGGTTCCCTATTAATATATATTTTTAAATTTCCATTGAACAAGTTTAAATAAATAATTATCACAGATATTGAAGATATAAAGCCACTTCTGGTTCAGATAACATTTAATTTTTCCCTATTAATAAATATTATTAAATTTCAGATAACATATAATACTTTCATATTGAAATAAATCAAGATAAAACCTTTTAACCGAATAAGCAGAACCCGTCAAAGGACTCTCGATGGCTGTCATGCGGGCAAGTTCCTCCTTTTTTCACACCGCACTTTAAGCCTTTTTCAACCAGAGATGAGAGATGCTCAGCTGAATATCTCCACCCATCTTCGGATGCTGAAGCTGCAACTGCAACTTCAACCTGTACGAGTACGAGTATCTGCAGGTGCTCTGATTGTGTTTGCTTGTCTGGGATGCGTGCTGCAGATGATCTGCAGTGGTCAGCCTTCATCCTCCGCCACTCCTCCCCTCAGCCAGTCACTCGCTGGCTGGGAATACAGAGATTTTAATTAAATTAAACTTACTTTGAGACACGTGTCAGGACGGGGGAAAAACGGAGACGGACAGTCCGGCATTTCGTGCTATCGACATCTCTCGATGGGCTGGGCCACAAGATTTTTGCGACAATTTTTTTGTTGTATGTTTTTTTTCCGTTTTTTTTTTTGTATACTACTGCTGGTGTTCCTGTACTTGTTCGTGTTATTCAATTTAAACTGGCACTATGCTGGGATTTTAATTGCAGGAAAAATGCTCTCTGCAGGTCGTGTTCTATGGCAGAGCAAAGGCCTCTAATTGATTTTCCATAGATTGCGATTTTTGAGGCCTGTGCGTGGATGTGACTAAAAGATTCTTTTGGAACTTCGGAGAAGTGGTTGCAAGTTTTTAATTTAATTGAATTTATTTTAACAAATTTATTAAAGCAATCCTTTAAAGGTGTTACACAAAATGCCAGTCGAATAATAATAACTCTTCATTGGGTTTAAAATTGAATGTTAAATTGAATTAACTCCGTTTTATTGGGTGTATCTATGATATAGAATTAAATAGTTTCTTAGATGAAATTTGTATTTCTTAGTCGTACTTTATTTGTACCTTTTAGAAATTAATTCCACCTTGACGTTCTAATTACCCCTTGAATATGAAATCAGCTCCGGAAGTAACCCCACACAGTTGACTTGACTTTTTCCGCTTATTTCTCCTGTCGACCTGACCCACATCATCAGTTGCCCCCAAAAACTTTCCATTTGGCCCATAAATAACCTCGTCCACAACTCATGTGACTTATTTACCCGCTCTCACACCCGAAACTCCAGCGAATCTATCGTGTTTCGCTGCTCTTTATCCGTCAGAAACATGCACACGAAATGTGAATCCGTGGATTCCGTATCCGTATCTATAAACCTAACACAATTTGGTCACGATTCGGGCGACGCACACGCCAAAAATTCATCAACATGCAAAGCTCTCAGGGAGCCTCTTTTTTTTGTTGGTATTTCCCTCTTACCAAAAACAGCCAACCAATCAACCAATTTGCCTGATAAGAAGCGTTTAGCTAAAAACATGCGCCAAATTACACCGAATTTCTCACTGTAATGGCAACTAGTTTTAGTGGCTCCGACATAAATCAAAAGAGACCCGGACCCGGACCCAGACCCAGGAACCGAGACCCTCCCCTCGGCCATTCGGGACAATCGAAGCTTTGTGACTGACGCGTCACGCGAATCTCGATAGCAACACAAAAATAATTTCCACTTGCCAAAAAGGAAAAATTTCATTTGGCATAAAAGCCCGACGCCGGGGGAAATAAGAAAAGCAAATGGCTGAGCCCTGGAAATTATCTCTGCCCGAAAAACACACACAATTTGACTTTGCCGTAAACATAAATCCAGACGAATCACAAATCATGTTGGCATGTTGCGATTCGTCATTGGTAGGAAATCGGGGATCACGATTTGCCATCCCATCCTTGGCCACCTTCCACTACTACGTTTGTAATTAACGCGACAATCAAATGTCGCATGATTGATCCGAACATCGGACATCAGTCGGAGATTCAGTTGCAGCTCCAAAAGGCCATGGAAAACTGCCCACAATTTGGCCTTTTCCATTCAGACTCTTGGCCCTCGGAATCCGTTGGGCAACGGATGCATCATCATAATCAGCATGGTCATGGCAATCATCATCTTTGAGCTCTTTTTTGGGTCCCCCGAATCTATCAGTTAGCTTATCTCACCTCTATAACTTTGTTCAAAGGGTAAACTAACTATTTAAATTAGCTTGCCACAAAAAACTCTATAAATAAATGCAGAACTTAATTTCATACAGAATTCCTCCCTTAAAGGATTGCTCTCAAATATACTGTAAAATTTTGTAGAGTATTCCCCAGCAGTACTCTAGACTACATTATTATTTTATACTGTTCAATTTTGTAGAGTATTCATTCCCCTGCATTACTCTAGATTACATCCATTATTTTAGGGTATTCCCCATTCCCTTTTTTTCACCCATTTACGTTACTAAACTCCCCCACGCCCACGTCCATATGGATGTATCTTGTTCGGGGCCCAAAAACTGATTGCTCCACATACGAGTGTACACGGTCCATAAGTCCGAGATGATTTACAGTTATGACAATTTTAAGTTGGTTCATTAGTGACGCGTACACACACAGATACGTATATACAGATACCGAAACACAGATACGGATACCCAGACATAGATACAGATACTTTGGGTAGGCTGTGTGCGTGCCTGAATGTCTGTGTTATGATTGAAGATGATTACAAATGTCTTGTTATGGCCGTGGAAAACCCCTTCCCCCCACCGGACAACCCTCCTCCCCCTCGATCTTTATCCATTTGTAGCCGCATCTCAGTTGTCGGTCTTTAGCTGCTCATCTGGATCTCCCCACTCAGCTCACAGTTCACTTTAATTAATAGCCACTGTCAGCATTTTTGAGTAAAGCATCCGCCAGATACCCCCACTTCTCTCCCTCCCCTCCCCCAACAGATTTGAGTTTGCTTTTAAGTAGCTGCATTATGACCATAACTAAAGAGCTAAATTATATCTAACTAATGGTTGTTTCGAGTAGTTTTCCGCATACTAGGGGAAATGGGGAAAATGGAGGCGGGGGGCGGGGGCCTAACGTTAATTGAATGATTTTTGCTCGTTTGAGATTCCAGAATCGTTTTACTTTTTTCTTCCTGCTGCAGCAGAGAACTTTCTCTATTTGGTTGTGGCAAGTTTTTCATGTTGAGGAGCTCAGGAGCAAAAAAGAATTTCATATCATTATTTTTTATAAGCGGAGGATGGAATTTTGATGAGGGATTGATTTAATTAAATGTATTAAATTACAGCAGACTTTTTAGCTCACTACAAAATAGCTATTTCCGCGATTTACTGCAAAAGATACTGCAAAAGATACTCTAAGGGTAATATTTCAAGATGCCAAACTTTTATTATATATTATAAATCTCAATTAAAAATACACTCACATCCATTTAAGTTTATTGTCAACTGACATGAGATCGAAATAAAACTAAAGTGCCAGATGTAGCCATATAAAGATCACGAAAGGAACTTAAATCCATTTTTAATACCGATCTTTATTGTATATTTCCTGTTGCAAGTAATTACCTTTAAATTTTATTCGCACATTTCGTAAATTTGTATGCCACACATTCTTTAAAGGATTACCAGGGGACAACACTATCTTAATGGGCCGTACCGAAAGCCCTGCGATCCTTCTTAATGAATCCCTTTTGATTAAGGCAGATGCTCCATAAACCTTTAACAACTTTGTTTTTTACCCAGTTCGCTCCATTTACCATATTCGATATGGGTATCCTTGGTGAATGTCTACACTGTATATTTATATATATATATATAAACCCGATCCAACCCACACGCAGACTGGTTGCTCCTCTTTTCCTCACTCGATTGGAGCGTACAATTTATGATTTGCCTTTTTGGATTGCCCGTGTTGTATTTTTTGTCCCCAAGACCCAGGAACCCGTTTGGAGCCTTCCATTTGCGGACTTTGTGCGCCGGCGTGGCTTCTCTTTTTTATCCATACCATACCATACCATTCCATGCCGTTCAGTTCAGTTTTTAATTAAGTCTTGCCGGTTGTGGTATGCGAGGTGTTAACTGACTGCCATCTGACGATGCCAATTTGTTCGTAGGCCCCAAGGATTCCAATTTCAATCTGGAAATATTGAAGTTATTGGGTCGTCCACTTAGTATGTCAGTCAGCCATCTTTCTGGGGGCTCACCAAAAAATAAATATTTCCCTTTATTTGTTTTCGCTTTCGAAGAGTTATGGGGGAGTCGGAGAGGACTCCTTGGCCATTGTCTGGTCTCGGGCAGACAATGGGCATTATAAATTCATCAGACTGCGACTCTGAGGAGCGAGGAGTCGAAGGGTTGCCCTGCATAATGTATCCGTGTATCCGAGTATCTGAGTGTATCTGAAGTATCCGTAAGATGCCTTTTGCCACCGCAAAATGGCGCAGCGCTTCACAGAACAATGCAAAACAGCAAAACAGACAGCAAACAACAAAAACATAGAAATAAAAATGCAGAAAAAGGATTTCTCTGTCTGAGGTTGACATTTGTGTTTGGCCAGGCCTTTGTTTTTAATTGTGTCAAATTTTGTATGCCCCTCTGGAAGAGCAAGGGGCAAGGCAAAAGTGGAGCACTGCGGTGCACGTAGGTGCAAATGAAAGCCACTTCATTGAAAGAATCCTGTGGCAAGGACTCGTGAATGGGACAGATTCTGTTGGCTCGTTTTGTGGGCGCAAGTGTTCGGCAAAAGGGGCTTTAGTTCTCTGATTAAAAGGGACAAACAATATGTGGGACGAATATGTGCTTCAGTTGCATGCCCCAGTTCGTCCAACAAAGGCGGGAATTACACGAGGGGAAGCCGAACAGTTTTGCATAACAAAAAAAACACGTTTTTTGGAGTAAGTCCCCTAATGAAACCTTTCTAAAGGTGCCATTCGAAGTCCTATAAAAACCATAAGGAAGTTAGGTAGTTTATCGGATAATATATATACTGAAACTTCACATATAAAATAGCTTGCTGAATTAATTAAATAAATAACAATTGTTAACAGAAAACTTTCGTAACAGAAATTGACAACTAATGGCAGCTATTTATTTTTATTTAAATATTTATTCCCTGAATTATGTGATTACATTTTATATAGATCCATCACTTCCAATATTATAACATTTTTTGTTTTGTGTCACATTTGAATTTTTTGGTCAGACAACTGAAAAAAAAATCCCGACCAGACGACATTTAGTTTTAGCCAATGCAATATATATAAAATCAGCAAAAGGTGTCAACTGAATTGTGAATTGCATTTTTGGGGTGCGGTTAGCCAAAGTTATTAAACCAAATGGTAAATGGCTTGTGCCGCCATTAAATGGTTGGCAGTAATTAAATATTTAAACATATTTAACTGGTCCGCTGTCCGCTGCTGCTGTCACAGACAAAAGTCAAAGCCAAGCATTAGCATATCGCTCCACGATTTTCGATTTTCTATATTTATATTTTGAAAACACAAAAATCAGCTTCTGTGGGCGACTTGACACACAAATGTTTGTCAATCCACGAATTGTATCTACAACTTCAACTTCCAAAAACATTTTCTGTGTGTGTGTGTGGGATGAATGAACATATGATATATTTTTAGAGTACAGCTTTTACTTTCATTCTTCTTGGTTGTCACTTGATTTGGCCAACTTCCTTTCGTGTCATCGGTTACACTTACAAGATACAATGTCCTGCAGGAGGACAAAACGTTTTTCCTATCCTTATCGCCTTCGTCCAGTCCGGGGAGGAAAAAGCGTAGTATTGGAAAAATTGTTTTTCCACTCTCTGGCAATTTTTATGGATTTGCTGGGATAGCCTTTTCCCTTTTCCGTCCCCCATTTTCCTGTATCATTGTTTGTCTGTGCTTAAGTAGCCGGAAGTAGATTTTCCCTTTCTCCCGTCGAATTAATTGAGTTGAAAACGCTTTTGTTGTTGCTATTTTTTCCCCCATGCTCGAGGTATGAGTGCAAAAATAAATAAATAATCATCAGCTTAACATTTATTGGTTATAAATTGAACTGCTCGAGCGTAAAATATAAAGTGGATTATAGTTTTAATGACGAGCAAAAACAGAACAGTAATGGCAAAAACAACAACAAAAGTATTTTCTGCAGTACCATATATATATTAAGGACAATTTAAGGCATAAATTGCACAGATAGCCAAAGGATATACACAGTTGTAGAGCTGTGGTTAAGTCCATAGATAGAGAGAGATTATCTCCGGACTTAATAGTGAATTGTTGCTGATGAGCTGGCGGTGATGATGTCCAGGATAAGTTGAGACATATAAATCCCACAAGGTTAGGGATTAGTTTCTTTGATTTGGGATTTAATTCAGGGGTTAGTTAGTGGCAAATAAGTCTTTAAATTAAGAAGAAAATTGCGTTCCTAATATGTTTTAAGACTTCATTGGAAGGTAAATAAAATATATGAAAAACTCCAATCATTAAAATGAAGCTTATTAAGGGATTCAATTTTTTATAAAATCAATCAATCACTTAATTAGTCTCCTTTTAAATACATTTTTGGAAAGAATTTTTAGATTTCCAAGTCAATCTCTATTTTCAAAAGTATCTGTAAAACAAACTGCAAAACAAACCCATTCACTTCCTGCAATCATTATCGCCCTTCCGCCGGCAAAATCCCCCACAAAATTCAGCCCATTTGGATGATGGTGGAAACCTTTTGCAGAGCAAACAGATTACCCGGAGGCCAATGCCCGATTGATGGCTACATGTGTAGACAACTTTCCTCCACTCCGTCAAACCCCAATCCCCTGTCCCAAATCCTGTGCCAAAGCTCCACCTCACTAGCCCGTGGCTGCCAAAAATAAATTAATCAAAGAGCGCGCGAAAGGACAACGATTTAGTTCGGTGAAAATGATACATGGAAGGAGGAGCAGGGAACAGGGAAACTAGAGAAGGGTTCGGGTTTGGGTTCAGTCTGGTTGTTTAGGAAATCGTAAAACCATTAAAAGCCTCATTTAGAACGCTTTTGACGCATTTGGAGGGGGTGGGGAAATGGAGTCCGGTTTAGGGATTATTTGTAGGCCCCAAATTGATTCATTCAGATCCGGATTCAGATTCAGAGAGGGGAGAGAGCGCACACCTAAAAACCCCCAACCAGGACTTTTAATTGTGGACGATTCCGTAATTGATTGTGCCCTCTTATGACTGCTGTTGCTGCTGGCTTTCCACTCAGTTTCATCTCCGACAGAGAACAGATTTTCCGGCTCCGCTCAGATGCCTTCAAATAATGCTTTTTGTGGGGCAAAGAAAAGGCCAAGAAAATGGAAAAGGGTTGCCCTTCGGGTCTTTTGGCCTATGATTATTTCAGCACAGACGGATAGAGAGAGAGCATTTCAAACTAATTCCATTTAGCATTTCTCCCAGGACGAGTTTCCTTCTCATTCCTCATTCATCGTCTATTCTGGTTTGGGTAATTGATTTGCGAAATTACAAATTTTCGTATGCCAGATTTTTGGGTTTGCCTGATTGACAAAACAATCGAAAACTATCTTCGGGGAAAAGTGGTGAATCTTAAGGGTTTAAACTGAGAAGAATTAGTATTAATATTTCATGAATTCAGTTGGTTACTTTGGTCTTAGCCATTGGGATAATTTAAATCAATTTAAAGTGTCAAAGGGTTAACTTATTATGGAGTTTAAGAAAATTAAACTATAATTCTGAAGATTGAAGGGGATATATATTTCTATTGCAGCAAGAAATAAGCATATTATGGTTCTAATACAAATATAAGCCAAAAATACGGATTTAACTATAATTCTGAAGATTTCAGGTGGTTTATTTTCCATTGCAGAAAGAAATTTGCGAATTGTTAAAAGCTTCAAAATTATAGTTCTAATAGAAATAACAGCTAAAAATACGAATTATATTGATTAGATACAAAAGAATTTTTACTTCGCGTAATTAAAAACCCAAAGAAAAGTTTTTTATTATCAAAAAAATTATTAAATCCGCAACTTACAATACAAAATAAACCATTAAAAATAAAGAATCCAGATATTGTAAAAACGAAACCCTACAAAAAATGAACCTGCAAAATTTCCAACTCGAATTCCCTTTGCTGCGAAATGGATTTCCACTCTTTCGCAACCTGGGATCATTATCTATCCAATAAGCATTAATTTACGCTCTCACACGGCGCCTTTATCATTAGCCGACACAGAAGACCTATCTCTGGCTCATAAAGCACACCGCAAACAGAGCAGACGCAGATACAGATACATTTGCAGACAATCGTGATATGGGGACGAATGCAATCCAGGCAAACAAGCTGCTAAATTTCGCACGCAGCTCTCAAAAGGCATTTAAGCACGGGGGGGATCTGGAGCTGACTAAGCCAAAAGATGCTGACAACCAAGACGAGGATGGTTCTGGAGGATGTCGAGGAAAGGAGGGCAAAGGAAGGCGACTGATGACACACACACACAGAGAGCGCGCGAGAGAAAGGAAGGAGACCAATCAGGAATCGCAGAGCTAAAGTAGCTGAAAGATACACATGTATCCGCCAGAT
>JAJJHY010008789.1:5160081-5185343 GCA_021224005.1 Drosophila setifemur | reverse complement strand
GGGGGGGGGGTAAGTGTGAATTATCCTGCCTCAAAGTATTTAATGCGCTTCTCACATGGCAAGCAAACAAACAAGACAGCTAAAAATAGCCACAAAAACAAAAAAAGTGCAAAGAAAAGATGGAAAACTCGCAAGGAAAAACATTGAAAACACACATTTCGATCATTACTCAACCAAGGCAAAAACATACAAAATAAACTGTGGAAAATCAAACGGATTGATGGACTTGGGACCTCCCCCCAAAAAAAAAAAAGCTGTTGAGGAAAATAATTAGGGAACGTGTAAATGCAACAGGCTGACCCCCGGTTTTTCGGGTTCAAGTTATTAAACATTCTTCGTTCCTCGTTACGAGATACTTTTTTCTTTTTTTTTTTTTTTTGGGGGGTATATATTTTTAAGCAGGCATTACAAATTACACAACTCCTCAAAAACGATGGAAAAGAAACTGGTTTACCTTTAACTCAACTGAAGCCAAAGAAGCGATCTACCTGACGATGTTAACCATCTTTTGTGCAGGTAGAATGCGGGTTGCCCTGTCTCTTTCCCTCCCCCTGAGTCTGGTTTTCTGGTCCGGCAAAGGACCTCCTGCTGTTTTCCCCTGGTGGTTGGAAATTGTTTTCTCGGCGCAACAGGATATGCATTTTTTTGTTCCTACTCCAACTTCAAACCCCACAACAAATTGAGCCTGGAGTTCAAAATGAAGACATAAAAAAAAACCATTGACCCACATGAGACTGGCAAAAAAATAAAAGTAAATATAACAAATAAACTTTCAGCAGTAATTGAAATTTCAACAAAAAAAAAGTTGCTTTTTAATTTAACTCCTAGATATGCAATTTAATCATTTTAGTTTTCAACTATTTCTTGGTTTTTATTTGTGTTTGCTTTCTGAATTATGAATTGCAAGTACTTGGAAAAAACCGTCGGTAAATGGATACTCAAAAAAATAAATATAGTAAGTACTAAATATAGAAAATAAAATAGCATTTTAAGGCAAAGAAGTACATTAAAAATTGTATGTTTTAACAACTTTATGAATCTAAGAATCACTTCTATTTTAAATATTAAAAAACAAATACTAATTTGAATTTCGAAACTGAAATTTCAGCTTAATTTTCATTTCGATTCCCACATATTTATCTTATGTTCCTGAGTTTTATTTTTCGTATAAAGTTATTAATTTAGCACTTATTATAAATGTATATATTCTAAATAAAGCTGCCAAATCTCACCTTTCCGCCGACTTTCAGTTCGTAGCCCATGCCGAGTGGAGTTTTCAGCTGGACGGGACAGACGAATCCTATGTTCCGATGTGGACTCTCCACTCCGGTCTGGTGCTTCCTGGTGGTGACCTTGGCCACACTTCGAGTGGGCGTGGCTGCGGTGGAGGCGGACGAAGTGGTGTTCTCCGCCACGCACAAATCCTCGCCACCATGAACGGGGAACTTGGAGCACTCGAGATTCTCCGGCCAATTGAAGTTGTAGGTCTTCATCAATTTCTCACAAACCCGAGCGGATTCGCAGAGGGATCGGCAGGGAGGGATCGGACGCTCCAGAATGGTGCAAACCGGCACATACAAAGAGCACAAGAAGAGCTGCAGATCGTCGCTGCAGCCGATCTTCACGAGCGGCGCAAACTGATGGACCTCCAGGCCGGCCTCCTCCTGCTTGGTGTGTCCAATGAGATTGGGCATGATGGTCATGTTGTAGGGGATGTTCTTGCAGATGGAAATGGTGATCGGTTCGCAGCGATTGTGGTGGGGCAGGCCGTCGAGTTCCGTTCCGGAACTTGCCATCAAACCGCCGCCGCTGCGGTAATAGGGACTGGCGTCCAAGGGACTCTGGTCATAGCGCTGGACACCCTGGATGAGGGTGGGCAGGATAAACAGGATCTGCAGCCACATTTTGCAATCGGTTTAGACGTATCGGTTAAGGGTTATCTTTCGGTTTCTATTCGATTATTTTTGAAGTGCGCCGTTCAAAACTCACACATGTTGCATGACTTTTAGCCCTCACTGTTTCACTTTAGAATTTATATTTTTTACTTAACTTTTTTTACTCTTTATTGCTATTTATTTATGGTTTTCAAAAACCTCACTTCCACAAAACACTCGACACCTTTTTTTTTAATGTTTGCCGGCGGCAAATATTTGGTTTAGGCCTTATTTAGCAAATAATAAATATTTTTTGGCGGTAATTTTTCACACTATCTTGTTTGCTCGTTATTTTGTTTGCATTTGTTATTACTTTTCCTTAACGATTCTGTTTAGGGCTGGCTTAAACTTCTTCTAACTTTTGACTCGGATTTGTTTTTCTTCTTTGAATATTATTACTTTTAAACGATTGTAATCTTAATTTTTCTTGTTTATTATGGCTTGGATTTACTTTACTACCAAATTTGGACCGGCTTTTGTTGTTAATTTCCGGATTCTTGAACGCGGTCCAAGCATATAATCTTGCAACCACCAATCTTTTAATTAATAATTTATTATTTTTTGTATTTCAAAACACTTTTCCGAAATAGCGCGCAAAAATAACCGTAGACGGGAATCGGAGTACACTATTCACGGGGTTTACGTCAAAAACACGAACACGGAGCCGTAGTTGGAAAAAATAATCCGCGAACACAACCGCACGGTAGAGCGTTCGCTGAGAAACTGAGTAACTGAGAGATTGAGAGAATCGTGGCATACGCTGAGCAACTGAGTAACTGAGAGATTGAGAGAATCATGGCATACGCTGAGAGACTCACAAATTTGCCCGAAGGTGGAAACACATTGAGACACTGATAGAAAAATATACTTATTATTACTGCGAGTATTTTTACGTTAATTAAATTCTATTATACCTTGAAGGCAGGTTTTGGTTAATAGAAAAACTTTTATAAATTAAAGTATTTAAAGTTTTTAGGATAAGAACAATTTGTTGTATAAAAACTGTCCTTATTTAAGCATGTTCACATTTAATTTTTCCATGCTGTTTTTCTATCAGTGTATTAAGCCACTCTCTGGCGCTCCCACGCTGAATATGAATATGCACTCTCGCCGTTTCGCTCTCTGTGTCTCTTCAGCTATGCTCGCTGCTGGGGGCGACCTTGAATTTAACACTCTCAGTGCAGTGAGCCAAAGAGAGTAAGCGGGAGAGCAGCCAGAGAGAGTGTACGCAAAGACAGGGCTGTTATGCCGTTTGTTTTGGATGCTGCCGCTCTTGTTCTCTCCCACAGCTGCTTCTTCTTCCCAATCTCTTGGCCTCCTGTTGATTAGCCTTAAACGAAAAAAAGAAAACAAAAAAATAAATATCAACAAATGGTTAAAAGTGGGACGAGGAAATTAATTAGAATTTAAAATGATTTAAGCTATAAATAGGGATAAAAGGGCATTTGAGTGGATTTTATGTTTAGGGGGTGGCGGGGTCCCTAAGATTAGATACATTTAGCTGGAATTTTAATTCGAGCTTCAGGAAATTCTTGTCCTTAGGATATTTATTATTATTTTGGCAGAATATTTTACTCAACCATTCTTGGGAATATTATTAATAATATTCGGGATAAACTTCTTAACAAACAAGAATTCTAATTTATATTTAACTTTCGTATTTATTTTCAGGAAATGAAACTTTCTAATAATTTTTATCTCAACTTCTGCTATTTGTTGTTCTATGCTCTATGTTTAATTTAAAACAAAAAGTAATAGCATTTTAATTTTGATTGCCGCTTTCTTTATATCAACAATAAAATTATTCTTCAGATTTTAGTAGAATTGATTCTTTTGCAAAATTACTATTATCAATAATTTTCTCCCTCTTTCTCTACCTTTACTTTTGAAAACAACAAATCACCACTAAAATAGTTAAGCTCTGATTTAGTAAGCTTAAATGTTAGTAACTGTAATTATAAATATATTTTTGATATCTTTCATGAGGTCATCGCACCTTTATTTTATCGTGATTTTTATCAGTCCATCGAAGACCGTTACATTTTGCATTGTTCTCTTCGTCGATTTATTTTTGTTGTTTAACTCTCGCAAGTGCCGTTAGAAGGCATTAGCCCTCTATTAGAGGATGGCAATTACTCTCCCGTTCCCCCTCTCTCTCGCTCTCGTTGTCTCTCTGCCACCCCTCTCCCTTGGATGGCATATTTGCACGCGTTAATTTCCTCGATTCGCTGCGACAATTTTTATCGCCGGGCATTTCTCTGCGCACTTGCATTTATCATTTATCTTTATCTACTTTTTCGTTTGTTATATATTTGTGTTTGCTTCTTGAGTTTGCTTGTTTTTGCCCGGCAGTTAATTAAGCCATTAACTTGCGTTTAATCTGAGCTTTAGCATGAGTTAGGAGAACCAATGCCAGGCATTTCTCTAATGACCCCTTGCGTGGTAGAAGGGGGAGGGGAGGGGGAGGGAAGGAGGGGTCTGAGCTGTCAATAAACTTGTTATATTGACAATAATGATGACATTAGAGGAGCCCCCTGTCTTTGGTCTTTGTCACCTGTGGAACCCTTTTGTCCGATCTCTCTCGCTCTTTCTATGCTCGCTCTCTCAGCAGCATATGCACTGCTCCCACTCTCTCTCTCTCTCTCTCTCTCTGTGTGTAGCGCCCCCTCTCTCTGATAAACAAGTGTTACCGGTTTAGCCGGCAATGTTCATTCTAAGCTCTTCGCTCTTCGCTCTTGTCTCTCTCTCTCTCTTCCTTGCTCCTTGCTTTACCTTATGCTACGGCCCCCCACATCCGCTCTTTTCTTCGCTTCTACACTTCGTCGGCTTGTTTAATAAAAAGCGCCAAAGTTGCGCCGCATAAAAAGCCTTTTCTTCTGGCGTTGTCGTTGTCGTTGCCGTTGTCCCCCCCCCTGCCTACAACTACACTTGGAAAAAAAAGGTACCTTGAGAAAAATTTTAGTTACCAAAACTTTGAGAACTCACTATGAAAATAAAGGAACAGTATATACTCGTATATCATTAATATATTTAAACCAACATTTAGGTCTTTTAAAATTGGCCAGATAATTTCTGGAAAATTAAAAACTGTTGTATTTAATTAATTAATTTAAGCAAAAGTGCCTTAAAATAAAATGGAGTGACCAAAACGTTGAGACTTATTAATAAACTCATCAATTCTTAAATATATAAATATTTTATAATTATATTGGAATTTACTAAAATACATTCATATATTTATTTTATACACATTATTTATAACATTAATATAACTATTTCAAGCAATATTGAGAATTTATTTTAATTGGCCAGATGTTAAAAAATGTTGTACATAATAAATTACATTAAAAACGTTGAGACTCATTAATAAACTCTACATATTTTAAATATATAATTATTTTTTGTTATAATGCCATTTATTGAATTATTTTCATATATTTATTTTTAGCAATTTTGAGGGTCTTTTTAAATTGGATCGATTTTTTCTGGAATATTAAAAAATGTTTCCAAATATTTATAATTTCATATGATTTGGCAAGAGTTCAAGATAGCAATTTCAGAAATGTTCACCAAATTAATAATCGTTTAATAAATGCTTAAATAAATAATGATATTTATTTCCTTAAAATATGAACTTTTTCCTCAGTGCATGCCTTCTTAACCATTGTTGTTGCTCAGTCGGTTTCCGTTTGCCGCTTGTTCTTGTTGCTTTTGTTGTTTCTTTTGTTGTTGTTGCAGTTGCCGCTCATTTTATGTTTACAAGTGAACGAACTTTGACGTTTCGCTCCCGCTATCTTTCTCTCTCTCTTCTCTGTCTCTCTCCAGCACCCCCTCACCCCCTTCTCTTGTTAGAAAGTGTTTTGGTAAGATTGTTGCTGGTTTTGTTGTACCGTTGTGTGTTTTTGGAATATGTAATTTAATGTAATTAAAATAGAATAAAAACGAAGAAAAATAATTCAGCAGCAGATAAGCGAAAGTAAAATTGAATTTGCTGCTTCCTCTTGCTTCTGAGAGCATAATTGTTTTTAATGATAGTTAATAAAGGGGTTGACTGACACGATCTAAATGAGGATAATGACTCCCTAAATTATGTAACTGAAATGTTAATGAATTTAGAATTTAGGAAATTAAGATTTCTTTCTAGATTATATTTCTTTTCAAATTTTAAGCAAATTAAACGAATAAACTTCATTTTAGTATGACATTTAATTTAAGCTGTAAAGACTCAGTATTAAGATTAAAATTTTATGAATTTAGATTAGAAAAATACGATTTTATTTCTAGATTATAGTTCTCTTCAAATTTAAGACAAATTTAAAAAAACCTTAAGAAACATTTTAGTCAACAAAACTTTGAGAACTCATTGTGAAAATAAAAGAATTCTTTATTTTTGAAATTTAACAAATAAACTTCATTTAATTATGACACTTAATTTAAGTTGTGAAGACTCAGTATTTATTAGAATTTGTATGTTAAGAATGATTGAATAATATGTAAAAAGTATTAAAAATATCTATAACATTTAAAGATATTTTATTTTAGCCTCGCTAAGCTCCCAATTAATATTCAGATAGCATCAAATAAGATATTTGCATAGTTTATTGGTGAACAAATAACTATGGAAATCATCAGTCAAAGCATATTCTTAATGTTTAATGTTTTATTTTGGGCTAGGGTCGGATTTCCTTGTTCTTTTTTCCCTCTTCAATCAGACTGATTAGAGTTGCTTTCACTTGGCTCCTTGTGAAGCCCCCTTTTAGCCTGTGATTAGAGAGACTTTTGGTCCTTGGAAAAAGGGGGAAAAAAAGAAGGGAAAACCAACTCATTTGTAGGCAGCAAAATACAAGGGATAAACAAATCAATCCGGCCAAGTTCAGCCATGTCTTGCATGGCAAGCCAAAAAATAAACAGCCCCCCCCCCCCTCACTCCCTCACACACATGTGTGGCTAATGCAAAAGGGACTTGGCCCTAAGCCATAAAAAGGGTTTTCAGTTACTTACATAGAAAAATACAAGTATTTACTTTTGGTCTGACCCCCAAAGCCAGCCCCCCCTTGAGTGGGTCTCGAGTCTCAAGTCACATTAGTGGAAAACCCACTCTTAACCCCAGAAAGGTCACGTGGCAGCCGAAAACTTTCCTCAAGTAACCAAAGTGAAATGTCAACTTTTCATTGGGCGCCTGGGTGTCCCTGTGAAAGCCACCCCCCCCCCCTTTCTCCCAGTGCAGCTCACTTCCCTCTAATTAGATGTAAAAGCCCCATGGAAAAAGCCCCTCAAGTGTATCTCTTGATTAAAAGTTTACAGTGTTTGGTTTTGGTATTTTGGACTCTTCCATTTTTACAGATCATTTGTTATCGTTTTGGCTAAAATCACAAAGCCCTGCAGCTAAGCTTGCTCCGCATTCCTCCCTCTCCCCCTCTCTACCCCTCTCTCTTTCCCATTTTCCCTTATTTTCCATACGCCCATCCCCAGACTCCGCTCATAAATAAAACATTTATTTACTTAACAACACGGCCAGCGGCGAAAAGCTCAATTAAATTTTTTGAAAAATTGCCAACGTATTCCACAACGCTGGGGAAAATTGAGTGGAAGAGAGAAGAGAGGGGTTTGGTTGGTTTGGGGCCCCGCATCGCCCCACATCGTTTGCAGCAATCAATCAAAGGGAGAAACGGAATCTCATTAAATTCGCAGCCTGCGTTCAATGCCCTTCCAACTGTTGCATGACATTGCAGTCATTCTGCAACTTGCAACGGGCAAGGAGTTCCACATAGCAAAATAACTCCGATTTCCGGGGGAATCGGAATAGGGGTTTATAAGAATTTTCCAGCATATAAATTGGGAAGAGGATATGCAAATTTTGGCAAGGAAATCTGAATATGTAATAGTTCTGTTCCCGAATTTTCAGAATATTATAAAATGTGCTTCACTGACCAGTTTTGACTTGCAGAAAATGGCAGATTCTTTCTTATTTTTAATATTCAATTTAAAAGGAATTGTAGTCCGCATATTTAAAATTCGAGTGAGAAAAATACACATCCTTTATAATATTTTATAACCCATTTTATAAAAGAATTCGTATTAGTAATTATTAAATAAAGTTAACTAATTTCTCTTCCTTGATGGCAGAAAGGAAAAATATATATGGAAAAAAACACTTAAATTATTTTCTAAATATATACAAAAAGGAATCAGAATTAGACATTTTAAAATATATTTTGTAAATTAATTGTGATTTATTATAATATCTTTTATTTTAAAATGATCATATTTTATTTATAATTTCGTTAAATTTATATTTCTATCGTAAACTAAAAATTCAACTCAATTTCTTTGATTTTTTCCTACTTTATTTAAAGCACAGATTTATTTTCCTTCAGCCTTGGTAATTATTATTTATATTATTAAATAGTTAAAGTATTTAAAAAAAAGAAACAGTTCCCAAGTAGAACCATTTTTTTCTATATATATTTTTTTTATATCATCAATAAACACTTCCTGCCCGATTTGATTTTGCTGACATAAGTTATGGCGCGATTCTTATGGAAGGCGGGCCATCGCCTCTGACCTCAGAAGTTTCTGGCGTCGCGTTTGCCAACTTTATGACCTCTCCGACTGCGCGAATAATTAATTGCACACCCCGCCCCCACCGCAGTCACCTACTGCCTAAAGCCTATAGCTGCCGCCCCCCGGGGGGCGGGCATGGGGGGGGTGGGCAGGGGTCAGAAATGGCGGAGTTCGCTGCGGTTATATTTGGTTAAGACTGCCCCTTGACTGCCTGTGTGGTTTTTGGGATTGGGATGGTGCCTGGTATTTGCTGCTTGGGGTCGGGGGCGATCGCTTATGGGCAGCGGAAATTTGCAATTCGCTCAGCGCAGGCAATGCGCCCTCCTTTCCTCCTTTCCCCTCCTTTCCTTTCCTTTCCTCCTGGCTAACCAGCATACGCTGCGTATGCGTGATAAATGTGCACAGGCGTAGGCGTGGCTACTCATGCACTCAAACAATTCTTGGGGGAAACAGGTAGGGCGTGGCATTTAATGTTAATTTATTTATTCTGCTTGAATGCGAAAATATAAAATAGGAATATGTATATATATATATATTATATGTAAATCATAGGCATAGGAAAATGCACAGTTTTTACGCTCTCTGCATTATTATTAATACACAAGAAATTGTTTTAATCTTTGAACTGAGAACTGAATAATAATAAACATCATTAGTAATAAACATAAAAAAAACTAATATAATTTTTAAAAATTTTACATCTGATGTTATATTATTAATTTAAATAAAAAGTAAATGCAACTTAAAAATAATCTTTCTTTATCATTTAGCTCTAAATTTGTCTTTTTTAATACAGATATTTTGATTATATTTTACATTTAATATTTTTGATCAGTTTTGGAAGGATAGCTATTTAAAAAACTACAATTTCTCTTTTAATACAAATAATATATAATGCTTAATAAATTTAAAATAAACAGAAATATCTAGTTTCTATTTAGACCTTGATTTTGCTGAATTAATTTTTCAAAGATATCAGTTTGCTTATTTGCGCACGCATATTCTTTGAGTGTATTATGAAAGAGCTGCGGAAATGTGTGAGAGGTTTCCACCTACGCGTAAACTCCTCCAGCGGACAACCAACGGACAGAGGCGTAGTGTGTGTGGTGGATGTGGAAGAAAGGGGGCTCCGGCCCTGGCCCATGGCGTTATTTATGCGATTTGGCTTACGACTTTTCCGGCAGTTTTCCCCGGGAAAACGGGGAAAGAGTGAAGGCTAGTGGCTGTGAAGATTTGATCAACTTTGGCTGTGGGATTCAAAGATTTTTCGCCTGTTGTTCGTCGGGCCCGGTTTTCAACTTTGAACTGCATTTGATTTACATGCAAGGCGGGGGCATCCTCAATGAGTTTGATGGGGAGCTGCGGCGTTGAAATGGGGCAATGAAATGGGGCCCCATGACAGGCGGAATGGAGTGGTGTGGAGTGGAGTGGAGCTGACGACGGAGTTGGAAGCTGTGCTGGGGAGTTGTCGACAAGCTGGTTAATTGGGCGTTACACAGTTTTCGCTTGGTTTGTTGCTGCGGTTCGGTTTGGTCTGGGTCTGGGTTTGGGTTGATTTCATTCTGCAAAGGCTTCGGGCTTGCACTATATATATGTGTATATATCCCCAACTCCCCAGGTTGGGTTACCCCCTTAATTGAACACATTGTTGTGGGAGTTATGAGTCAGAAGACGTCTTCGGAGCTTAAAGATTTTAGCTTAAATTGAAGCCAAAAAGGTTCAAAATAAAGTTTTCTTAATATCATTTTTAAATTTCAGTTTTATCATTGGATTTAGAAGTACAAACAGCTAAATTAATGACTAAATTTAAATTTAGAAAAAATATAATAAATAACAAGTCGAAGTGTACAATAAATAATGATGATGGTTTATTATAAGATACAAAAGTTACTCATATATTTAAAATGCTTTATTAAATGTATAGTTTTCTATTCTCATAAAAAAAAATAAATGGATTAATAATTATTCTAATAGTACTGTAAAATGTTGTTATAAATTAACTTATTCATTATTATGAAATATTATTTAAAAGAATTGCAATGACCTTCCGAATAAAATGTTAATCTTTAATTTGAAATTAAAATGTTTAGTAAATATAATATAAATCGCCTTAAATAAATAGTTTGATTAGACCCATTTTCATTTATTTCATCTGTTTTTTTTCCCCCCTCCCATCTCCAGAAATCCAACTAACATTTAGTTCTTCCCTGGAGACAAAGTTAAAGACTTCCTCCACTTTGGGATGCATTCAAAACAAATTTGATTAGCATTCCCTTGACCAATTAACACAACTGACCCAAGTTGATCCCGGAGCCCGAAAACCCAAACCCGAAAAGCCCGAGATTCGGGACCCCAGAAAACCTGAGCTGGACCCACTTCAATTAGATTAAACTCATTTGCCTCGTAAACAGAAACTGGCCCGAACACTTTTTCTCTCCTTTTATGGCCCTCTGTTCGAGAATTTGCCACACGACTAATTTATGGCCGAGAGAGATTTCGTTGTGTTGTTGATGCATTGGCCACCTCGGAAAAGGAGCAGAGCCACACAGCTGATACCGGCAAACCAAAAAAAGCAAAGCAAAACAAAGTAAAAAGGGGTAAAAATAAAAAGTTACATTGTAAGCCGGAAGCAGAGCCGCCAACCCTTCCTCCCCATCCCCCTCAACCACCACCCTCCTAGGAATAGAAAACCCCTCTGAAGGCTTTTGGCAACTTGCAACAAATTAAATATGGCGGCGGCAGCATATCGTCTGGAAAAACGGCAGACCAAAACACAAACTAGCAACAAAAACAGAAACTGAAAAAATAAGGAGCAAAAAAAAAGTTGGCCAGGAACTTTGGGCAAGGGTCAGGACGTGTGCTGACTGCGAAATTAACGCCACCTGATGGTCGAAACGTGCGGAAAGAGTCAAACAAAAGGGTCGGACCTTGGCCGAGGGTTGCTCACTCGTTGCTCATACGCCACGTGGCCCCACAAAACATCAAACGGTGACTCTAGGAATGCGGTGAGGACCTCTCTGCGAAATCGAGGGAGTAGGCTGCCTCTAAACGGAAGCAGTCGGTCGCAAAAAGAGCGCCAACCAGTTGGGAAGGGAAAATCGAGGCCTGGATGACAGATAAATGCCCTCTTTTTGAGGTTGAAATAGAAACATGATATTCTATCTTGTGGTTCTTAAAATTAGGAAAGCAAAATTGCTTAAGGTATGTAACTTTTATATATAGGTTTTGCGATAAAACTAACACTTTTTCATAATTTTGCATTTTATATTTTGAAGGAACCATTTTAATAATGTTGGTATATATTTTTGATTATGTTTTATTAAAGTCCTTTTTACCACAAAAATTTTGTTATTTTTCATTTTAATTAAGTTTGTAAAGTATTGTTTTCTATTCTCATAAAAATAAAATAAATGGAATAGAAATAATTATATATATTATATTAAGATCTGTAAAAATGTTTTTCAACTAATCAATTAATTATCATAAATTTTAAATTTTTGTATATTTTATTTTCATGGTTTGTAATAAAATATTTGGCAAATTATTATTATTTTCTAGGAAAGGATGAAATTAAGGAATTAATTGTCATTAATTGTACATTTTTTGTATATTCTTTTTTATGGTATGTATTAAAATATATCGAAAATTTGGAATTTTTTCTGGAGAACGATTATAAGAACATATTGGAAAAATATAATTTTTAATAAGCTCTTTTAAAATTCAACCCTTTAAACTATTCTTTCATTTATAATGCTCAAGGAATTGAATTAAATTATAATATAAAATAGTAAAACGAATATTATTATAGCCCTAGCCGGAACATTAAAGAGTGTTGAAGTTCACTCCCTCAAAAATGCCCAAGCATCAGAATTTTCCCCCATTATTTGAATAGACAGGACAAGTCAAAGGACTTGAGTATTCCCGAAGGACTCGCCGCAGTCCCAACTGAGGTTAGGGCATAATCATAACAAGCTCAAATATTTCTGGGGTAGCCCTGCAACATGAGACGACGCCTTTTTGGGGTTCGTATCCGCTTTTCCCCGTCTGGCTTTGGCGTCTGGCAACTTTCGCTAAACGGTCAGGGGAGGGGGAGGTGGAAATTCGAAGGCAAGGGTGCAAAATAAAAAGGAAGAAAAAACGTTTGAGGTGAGTTAAGGAGGCGATGCAAAACCGCCGCCGCCGACACACGCACACAGACATAAACACACTTCCGCATCCGGTGGAAAGTTGTGTATGTTATGTGTATGCGGTGGAAATACCTAAACAGAAAGGAACAAGGGTGGTGGGGAAGGTGATGAAGCGGGGTTCAACGGAGGCCAAAGATGAGAGGCAGAGGAAGATGGAGGATATGTTCCGGCATTTCCTGCCTACACGGAGAAAATGGGAATTTTTTATATTACATTAAAAATGCCTATGAATAAAAAAAAGTGAGGTATTCATTGCATATTTTTTATAGGGTTGGATGTTGAAGAATAAATATATGTTTTTGCACTCCAACAAAATTTTGTAAAAATAATACCTTTCTAAAATAATGTCTTAACCTACAGATATGGGAACATAAGTTTTCCTTTTTTGGCTAAAACTGGAATTACTTAAAAAATGTATAACTATTGATTGATTGAATAATATTTACAAAACTTCATAACAACATCGAAAACTCAAATTTAAATAAATCCAAATATTACAAATAATATATAAATTTTTTTGTTTTATATTATATATTTATTAAAATTCTATGAAATTGTTCATTAAACATAGAATTCCTTCCTTAAAGAGCTTAAAAAAGTTATTGATTTTTTCTGGTTTTACCTGGGGTGAGATTAGGGATCAGGAGGTGTGGCTTGCTTATCTAGAAATTCGTTGCGTAATTAAAAGCGCAACAGGGAAATTATGGTAGAAGGGAGGGGGGACGGGTAATATATATATGGGGGGCAGGTAAGCATAACATTCGGAGCAGAAAATTAAATAAATTTGCATGTCAAATGCGCATTAAAAGCAGCGCAGGAAAAGGAGTTTTGTTTCTGCCCTTTTTCCCTACCTTTTCCTTTTCGCTTCGCCCTTTTGTTGGTTTATTTTTTTTCTGATTGTGACAACAGCCGAAAAAGGATTTGCCACAGGACGAGACATGCAAGCCGAAATCAACCAACAACAAAAAAAAGGACAAAAAAAACGAGGCAGAGGAGCCAAAAACAAAGGAATATGCAAACGAGATACATCCACCACTCCGCGAATCTCTAGAGGAACAAGTAAAAATAAAAAATAAAAAAAATAACAAACAAATGTCAACAGAGACAGAGCTGGAAAAAATTGTATATATATATTTTTTGTTGTTCGCAAATTAAATTAAAATGTTAAAGGAAGACGGAGACGAGGGGACTGCAATTTTGTTGCTAATGATTTTGGCTTGTTTGGGGATTTTCAGTTTTCGCCAACGGACAGAACAACAGGAAGAAACAAAACCAAAATGAAGCTGAAAATACAAAATTCCAAAGAAATGTTAAGCCGGCTGGGAAATGAATTCCCAGCCACTCCCACTCCTCACTCCTCACGCCCACTTTTCTACACCACAAAAACCACATTCAAAGTAAGCAATGCAATTTTCCCTTAACCAAATTAGTTGTTTGCCGTAGGGAAATGGGGGAGTGCAAGAGCGTAAGGAAATTGTTGAAAAACTACTGGGAAAACTGTCCAAAAGCGAGCATTAATTGGCCACGTTTAAGAACGGAGAGAGAGAGAGAAGACGGATGATTAAACAAGGAAACAAACAAACTTTTGAATTTAATCTGAGTTCTAAGAACACAACTTTATTTAAAAAATGAACAATTTTTTAATTATTTTATGACTATTAAATTCGCAACATTAGTTGGATTAAAACTCAGAAATAAATTTGACTACCATTAAAAAAAAAAACAGAAATTGACGTGACAATTTTTATTTATTTGATCTCAACTTTTCTATGTAATCTGAGTTTTAAATACACAACTTTATTCAAAAAATATTTTTTTTAATTATTTATGACTAGTAAATTCGCAACATTAGTTGGATTAAAATTCACAAATTATTATATCAAAATAAATTAGATAATTCAATATTAACCTGACAACTTTTATTCATTTTATCCTCCCTTCAGAAATTGTATTGTATACCATTTATTTTATTTTTAATTGCAACTTGACAATGAGGAAATGCCAACCAACAATTTCGTAATCCCAAATGATTGCCATTTGGCAATTGATAATTTCCCATCAAAATAAGTAGGTGAGCTCAACTATTAATCAACCATAAATCAGTCATTGAAAACGAATTGCATTTAATTGCACATGAACATTGCCCGTTTCGATACAAATTGACTTGTCGATAGGGAAACAATAACAATAACAACTACAAAAAACCATGAATAAACCATATTTAATAATAAACAAAGAGCAACAACAAAAAAGATGTGCGATACCCATGATAAATAAAATAAAGGAATACATATGTTAATACGCTGCCCATCAATCAATCGAATTCAATTTCCAACTCAAAGCGACTCCGAATCGAGTGCGCAAAAAATATGCAAAGCATTTTTATGCAAGGAATATTTTTTTATATATATATTTCGCAAACATTATAAATCAATAAACGGAAAATAAAAACGTAGCCGGAACGTATATGGATTTTCTTTCCAAAGGCAAAGGCGGGGTAAACAAAATCAAAGCTTGAGTTTAAACAAATATTTATGAGCTGGAAAATTGAGTTTTTCCCCCGCGGGTGGAAAGTAACTACTTGACACTTCCCCCCACTCGAGGGGGGAGACAATAAAAGGCCCCTTTTCCCATATTGAGCCATTGACATGGCCATGAGCCTGTTTGGCATGTTGCATCGATAGACTCCATGTTTTGGTGGCCCAATTTAATGTGCCATCAATTTTTCCCACCGCTCCATCTCGACCCTTTTCGACTACCGTCTGAGATGATGCCTATCGCAGCAAGGAACCCCCCTAGGCAGAACGTATAAAAAACAAGTAAAGGAGAGACAGGCTAAAGAGATGACTTCTCCAAGCATCCAAGGATCCCTCTGTGTCACCTAAAATGCCATCAGCAAAATTGGAAAAATACCCCACATATGTAATCCTTATATATATATAAACAGGCTGAGAATACGAAAACTCCGATTGCGACTGCGATTGTTGGCTATAACTAGCATTGACATCTCATCCCCCATTCCCATTCCCCCTTCCCCCTTTCCCACTCTGGACTTCTTCAATGCGACGTGAGCCTCTGTTCCTCGGGGCAGGGGCTCTGCTCCTTTTGGATTTCGAAAGGGGGCTGCCAATATCGAGGCCATTTGGGCCCTATCTCTGTGTGTGTGTGTGCGTGTGTGCCACAATTTAGCCAGGTTTAAATGAGAAGTTGGAAATGTTCCATTTAAGATTTGAATGCCTCGTGCTCAATTGCTGATGAGCGCCATAAAAAGAAAGCAAGCAAAGGTAAATGGTTTGCTATTGGGGTAAAATATGCAATAGTCATATTTGTCTTTAAATAATAAAAAAGTCTGTTAAAGGGTTTACTTTTATTATACATTAAATACTTGTAAATGATTTATAGAACTAAAATTGAATAAAACACAAAGGCTATAAAATATACGTTCATAAATAACAAATTAAATAAAAATTTCCTGGTATTCTTTTAGCTTCTTAACAATTTCTTGTTTTTTTAGAAATACATTTTTTATTTCATCGACTACTATTATGCTACAATTAAAAATATTTACAGTATATTTGTAAAGTATTAGCCTTTAAATTTAATTTATATTTAGATTACTTCGAATGTAATTACTTTTATTTACTAATAAACCGTTTACAAATTTGGAAAGATTTTTTAAAAGAATTATAGACAAAATGAAATAAATACAAATTATTTTGAACTATATTTGGGAACAAGAAATACCTCCAATTAATAATTATTTGTAATGTTTAATGTAGAACGGTTTGCCAAATGTGAATCCTTAAAATAATACCATTTATAAATAATTTTATTATTTCGTATATTTTTTAGGAATATCCAAATTGTTCTTATCAAAAACCAAAACATCGAACCACATTAGATGACTTACTTTGGGTTACTTCTCCATCCCTTTGAAACTCCTTTATAGCCTTACATTTTGTTGAAACGCAAAGTAAGCTACAAGCTACTGAAACTATCTGAGAGCCAACAAATTCGGGCTATACATACACTCTCCCTTGGTAATCTACTTTAAGTGTAAAGGACAACCCCCCAACCCCACCACCAGGGCCCAACCCCCCCGAGTGACAAATTCCTTTTACACCGTGCGTGTCAATGGCCTTCGGCTAAATAAAAGACATTGCCTCAAGTTGAGCATTTGACGTTTTTAAGGCCCGACTACTTTGTCCCCGGGCCCCAACCCCAACAAAGTACACACTAAATGCGCATAAAAAACCAAGACATTCTCCTCCCGGGTTTTTTTTTCTGCCCCAATCTGTCTGCGCGCCCCCAAAAGTTGTTTCCTATTCGGCCTGCAACTCAACCAATTTGCGATAAAAATAAAACATATTGCTCAATAGTAGTCGAGCAAGCGCAGGCCAGAAGAAAAATTCGGATGCTGGAGGTAAGGAAACTGAGATGGCTGAGCGACGAGGGATTTCCCACTGTGCCACACGTCGTATACGCGATGCGGGCAAAGGGGGCGAGGGGGGGGCGGACAAAACTTTCACAGTTGCACAGTTGTCACGTGCCGCATTTGCTACCTAAACATTTTTACTCGACTCGATTTGTATTTTCCAGCTTCCGCTTTCCTTGTTCCATTTTCATTTTTTACTTTCCTCAGTTTTATATAAAAGAAAGCGGAACAAGAATGGCATCTTGATTTTTCTGGGGCATTTTTTGAGGGATCCTTTTCGACATTTCACTTTCAGTTTTTTAGTAATAATTTAAAGTTATATAAAGAATTCATGCTTATTATTTATTATTTAAAATGGTAAACATATAAGTTTCTTCTAAATATAATACAGAACCATTAATTCTGTTTTTTATTTCTTATTCAAAAATATTATTTGAGTTTGTGTATCTTAGTATAAAAAAGATTATTTTTAAAGCAAACAAAAATTCGCAGCATTTAGGTGTGTTAAATTAATTTTAAAAATATTTACACGTTAACTAAACTTTGCAGGGTATTAAAAAACAAGAGGTACCAGTATGCTTGAATTACCTAGGTTTTTTTTTATCCATGTAAGCAAAAGTTTTGGCGCGTTGCAAATTTTGTACTCAGTGAAATGGATGGCGAAAAGTTTTGTGCAACCGAAATGCATCTGGTGCAAGAAGAGTCGGGGCGAGGGGCTACATTAAAATTTATACAAAACACGAATGCAACTGCAGTTGCATCTGCATGGGGATTACATTTCATTTATCGATTGATACACATTTCCGAGGCATTGGCCCAAAGTTTGGCCCATAAACTTTTGGTCTGCGCCAGGTGAGTTCGTAGTTAAATCATTCGATTGCATTTGCATTTTGCAGTTTGTTTAGCAACAACTTTTGTTGGTTTTGATCTATTTTTGCTAGTATAGGCAATTGATATACAAATCGGATAATTCAATAAGCCGAAAAGTTCGGGGCAAAGAAAAGGAATTGAATGTAGTTTTTGGGTTTTACGTTTCTGAGCGTCTTTTGGTTTTTTTTCTTTCTCGTAAACCCTTTTAAATTCCCAATTCATTTCTCTCCTTCTACGGGCTAGAGAAAATTCATGACGGGGTCCTAAATAATTCATCTGGGCTGAGTTATAGTCACAGCTTGATACTGATGCTAAAATATTAGTCGAGCATCGCCAGGTAGCTTCTACCATAATCACTCAAAAGCATTAAACATGATAAATGGCCCCAAAAACACACTCAACTCCCTCAGTACTTAAGCCCGATAAATTTTGTTCGGTGCCTGACATATGCTACATATATAATATATAAGTGTTTTTTTTTTTTTTTTGGGTTAAAGCACCTCTTCACATTTTTATGTTTAGTATTTTATGGGTGAGTTTAAGGAGTCTAGATAAAGGAGTTTCTCCTGAAAGTTGAACTTAACTTAAGGAAACTAAATGATCAAGAAAATTCTTGGCTTTCAGAATAATCATAGAAAATTTCATTATTTTAAAAACTCAATTTTAGGGGTATTATATTATATATTACCCAACAAACTGCAATATTAAATGCAATTTTTCTGATAACGTTACACTTATTTTTGACAAAATCCGGTTGCATATTTAATGTAATATATTTATATTATTTATTTATTATAGCTACTGTAATATATTTATTAAAAAGATTCAATGATTTAAGAGTTCGATTAGCATATTCCCCAAAATCTTAGTAGGCCCTGCAAATTGGATTTTCTATCCATAATTTCAGAGGGTATTATAATTTTGACCAGAAGATTGTAACGCAGTGAAGGAGACATTGCCGACCCTATAAAGTATATATATTCTTGATCAGCATCACCAGCCGAGTCGATCTAGCCATGTCTGTCTGTCTGTCTGTCCGTCTGTCCGTCTGTCTGTCTGTCTGTCCGTCTGTCCGTCTGTCTGTCTGTCCGTCTGTCGGTTGCTATGTAAACTATTCTCTCAGTTTTAAAGCTATCGGGCTGCAACTTAGCACCAACCCTTCAATCTGTTGCAGGTAGTATATAAGTCGGAACGGCCGGAATCGGAACACTACATCACATAGCTGCTATAGAAACGATTGGGAAAAAGTGCCAAAATTTCGACATTTGTAAAGATAATTTATTTATTTCTTGGAAAACTGTATATAATAGCAATTTTAACATATCCTGAAAGTTTCATTAAAATCGGACTACTATATCCTATAGCTGCCATAGGAACGATGGGAGAAAATGGGTCATTAAGCATAACTCTGGTGTTTTTCAAGACACTTAATTAATTCTTGAGAAAAACAGTTTTAATAGACATAAAAGCCTTTTTAGAAATTTAAAAACCCAAAAATCGGATTTCTATATCCTATAGCTGCCATACAAACGATTGAACGGTTTGAAATCAACTAGTCTGCAAGGGTATTCTAAGCTTCGGGTACCGAAGCTAGCCTTCCTTTCTTGTTTTTTCGTTACTTAGCTTATAACAAAATTGGTTCATTGGTAGTCGGGAAACTGGATTGTAATGTACTTAGTTTATTTTTTATATATAGGTTATAGCTATTTAAAAAGATTAGTTCGATCTAGTTGGCTGTTCATCGAACAGAGATCTAAAAATCTGAATCAAGTAGGCCTTAACATTTTTTCGAATCGAGGCAGTGGAAACATCATATCAAAACCTTTAGTTGAGAGATTTTTCTTGCCATATACACATCTATAAATTTACAAATATCCATCAAAAAAAAAAAAAAAAAAAACGGGATGTAAGTTAATATTGATTTTAACATATTACAAAAAAATAATAACATTGCCTTAGGAGCAGATCTTCGGTGACCGCCAAACAGGCGGCGTATTAATTCTAGAATTAAGCTTAAAGTGATTGACTGGTCCGATACGAGTATATTGCGAAGAGAAAATTAAAAAAAAAAAAACAAGGTCCACAAAATTCCAGCAAAAATTCGCAGTTTTTTTGCCCCTGTTCCTTTTGGAAAAGAAAAATACTGTTCGCGAGCTTGGACCAGCTATGTATCAGATAATCCGATGGCAAGTCATCCGATGAATACCAGCGGAACGATACATCCAAGGAAGGAGGTTACAATGGTGTCTGCCTGCACCAGGACCAAAGTTCACTGGATGTGTGCCCCAATGGGTTAATGTTGCAGGGAGCTGAGAATTATCACCAGGCTTTGTGAATTACTCGACATAAACAGACTACATATTATTTGCTTTGTTGTTTTTTTTTTTTTGTTACCTTAAAGGAATTAACTCAAGTAAGCAGGTCCTTTCCGAGTTAAATAAATTGAAATTGATTGGAATTGATTTGAATTGTATTTGGGGATGCGGAAAGGAAATATTTCAGCAAATTAGAATATTTCGAATGCCTTGCACAAGGTTACACAATAATGGACACAAAATAATATAGTTATTTTCGAATATTAAAAGATAAATCTTGAAGGTGCACGATAAGGTATTTTGTTCTATCGGCGTTAAGGATTAATCATATAGTTTGTGAATTATATAATGTAAAAAATCCCAAAATCATCTTTGCAAATCCAGAGCAAATTTTTATTATAATACATTGTTAAAAAATATTTTAATGTTGAATCATTTTTCGAAAACATTGATGGTTTTATGCTTACTATTTATATTCCCTTTTTTTATGCCATGATAAAATATTCGATATTTAACAAAAAATTAAGCAGAATCCGTTTGATGTTATCATATTTTATGTTATCAATTCTAATTATAAGAAATCAACTAAAATATATCAACAAATTTCTTTCATTATTTTAAAAACACAATTTTAGTGGTATTATATTATATATTTCCCAACAAATTGCAATATTAAATGCAATTTTTCTGATAACGTTAAATTTATTTTTGACAAAACCCGGTTGCATATTTAATGTAAAATATTTATTAAAAAGATTCAATGATTTAAGAGTTCGATTAGCATATTCCCCAAAAATCTTATTAGGCCCTGCAAATTGGATTTTCTATCCATAATTTCCCAGCCAGCTGTTGTTTCTCTGGCTCGGACACATCGAAAACCTAATCTACGGCAAGTTTATCCATAAAAATCCCTCAAATATAACCCGAAAAGGGGAGCCACTTGTAACCCTTTTTTCCGACGCATTTTTTTTTTGTACCAATTTATTGCCAGAAAGCTGGCAGCAACCAGCTAGAAGAAAAGGAATCATCAGAAGCGAGGAGCACCGAGAAGCCATATGTTCCAAATTGACCACAGGATCATAAATTTTGGGATTTAACATGCGAGGCGAGGCGAGGCGAGGCGAGGAGGCAAGGAGCTGACCACCGACCGACCGATTCAGCAGGCATACTCTGATATATAGAGATAGCAGCTTATATGGGAAAAACTCCGGATCCAGATTGAGGGCAGGGCAAAGGAACTTCGACTGCTACTTCAACTTTGGCGTGCATAAAACATGAATTAAGGTAATGAAAATTTATTGACTGCCCGCTCTCAGCGTGCTCGTAAAACTTACAAGGTCATTAAGAATGCATGGCCAGGGGTTGGCTATATATATATATGATATATATATGATATATATATATATATACATATAGATATCCCCGCCTGTTGTCAATTGCTTGGGCCAGGGAGCCGAAATATCTTTTTAATCTGCGCAATAAAAACATGAGAATATTTTCGTACATATTTTTCCGGTGCATTTTCACACCATTTTCGTGCTGAACTTAAAAAACAAATTTCTTGTTTTTTTTTTTCGTTTTGGGAGGAGCAATTTTTCATGCTCGCCGCTATGGAAAATCGTTTTCCAATCACGTAAACACAGCTGGAATTTTATTGCTGCGTGTTTTATTAAAAAATCGAAAAGGAAAACAGTGGAAGAAGCTCCGAAGGGGAGAGGAAAAGCGACCAAAATCGCTGAACGCATTTTCACAGAGCGTTGTAATAATAAAAGTTTTCCCCGCTGAGGGGGAAGGGGTGTGTGAGGTGGGTGGAAAAGCCACCGCAGGACAGAGACCGAAATTCGGAACTGGGCGAGTGCAAGCTGCAGATCCTGGGAGATACTGCACACTATATATGTGTGCATATATCCCGCGGGGCTTGCGTGGGAGTCTTCCTTTGGGGGCAGACCGAATAAATCAACCCAAAAGCGCACACACTTATTTGCGCTATGAAGTCCCGGGTTATACTGTTCTTTTTATTTTCATTCCTGACCAGACTTCTCTGGCTTGGGGTATTGCGGATCGGTTTGTTATGGCAACTGCGGAGGTTCTTTAGGCCCTTTATGTGGGAAGGTAGATCATGGGAATTCTGGGAAATATAATTAAAATTTTTGATACTTTTTAAGTAATTTATAGTTTGCTCTTTTGTCATTTTTTGTGCAGGAATTAAATATATGCAATACATTTAAAAACACCCAAAAAAAAACCTGGAAATATGGTAGACATTTTATTTTTAATGCATCGAATTTAATTATTTGCTGCGCTGTGGTAAAATGTATTATTTTATAACTAATTAAGTTATTCAAATTAACTCAATTTGTAAACTATGTGCATGGAATAGTTTTTAAATAAATTACATATGCGGAAAAGTTAGTGAACAAAAGTTAAACCAATGCTTTTGCAAAACTAAGAAAATAGGCTAAAACAATAGTCGGGTAAAAACTGAATGTGCAATATAAAATGTGATTTATGTGATATTCAAAAAGCATTACAGGGAAATACTTTACCTAAAGTTAACTTTATTCTAATTTTAATCAGATCTTTAAGACTAAATGTTACCACCTAAAGAGCATTCCAACTTCTCCGAGTCACAATTTCATTGTCTACGAATTTTCCAAAATTTTTTACTGATTGTAGTTGGAGTGTGGAAAAGGGGGCAAGTTGTGGAACGGGGGCAGCTGTTGCTACTTCGCTGCTGCATGTTGCATGGAATCCTTCGCAACATTTACCCTATTTTTTTGTTCAACCGCGTTGCATTTATTTATCATATTCTTTTGCTTTTGTTTTACAGGCGGAGCAGCGAAGGCGTACTTGGATCCAACGGGTCGGATGATGAATGCAGTGCGCATTAGGGGCAGGAGCAGGAGCAGGTCCGTGGCAGTGACCAGGGAATTTATTTGTTTTGTACTTATGGTGTCATAAAATTGTTTTAAGGCCAACTTAAATAAAAATACAGAATGCTAAAAGCTGAAAGCGGAGAACACCAGAAGATACTGACGCAAGTGGCGTAAAAAATGCACAGACAATGCGAATTGCGAAAGAGTGAGACGAAAATCAAATGGTCATTGGGGAAAAGGGCTGGTAGAAGAGGGAGAGGAAAATCAGGGGAAAAGCGTTGGGAAAATGCATGGCATGCCATTTTCTGCTTATTCTCCAAATTGAAAATACTTTGCGCTATAATTTTTCAATGCTTGCATTTCGAGGGTGCGAAACAATGCAAAATGGGATTGTTATGAATGTAAGATTGCAATGACAATATACACAAAGTAGCCTTTAATATTTTGAAAATAATATGGGAGGGATATAATTTTAAATTAGAACAAATTCTACAATTCATTTATTCGAAATATCGTACAGTTTTTAATTAATTTATGATTATAAGTAGTAAAGTTTTCAATATAAAAATCTAATACAAGTATGATGAATGTGATATGATAATATAATTTGTATTTTTAATTTATTTATCATATGAATAAATAGGAAAAAATAACTTTATTTTGTATTTTAGATGATTATTATGACCGTTCCCGAAAGTCCCTTAAAAATCAACTCATTTATTATTAAGCTGAGAAAATGAGGATTATTAAACATAACACTTATGATTTTTTAAATAACTGATTCATTCTTCATTAATAGACTTTTAATAGATTAAAAAATATTTTGAATATTAAAAAAAAAAAATCGGATCATTAATTATAAAGGAATTTTAATTATACATCCGGTTTTAATATTTTTTTGTAAGTGCAAGAGTATGAATATTGTATTAAAATTTCTTACTTATACCTCTATTTGTAAATTTATAAGGGTTCTGTCCATGTTTGCATTACCTTGTTATTTCCCCATTTAATTAGTATAATAAATATATAATTCTGCGTGCTTCTTGACTATTTCTCCGCCAGTTGTGAGTACATTTAACCCTGACTTGGTTACTCCTTTTTGAGCTGCATAGTTTTCTTTCTTTTGACACAAATCCCCGCTAAAGAATTCATAGCCATATAGCCATAGCCATAGAAAAACCACTTGAGCTGAACGCTGAGAGCCCTCGTATCTTCCTCATTTTCCTTTCATTACTTGCATTACTTATATAAAGGGGGGAAATTCCTCTTTTTAGCATTCTGCCTGCCCTTGGGCTGCATTTAATATTTCGCTAAGCTGCATAATGAAATGTTTGCAAGTGCTTAGCAATGCAAATTCGCGGACCCTCAGGTGTGGACAGTGGAAAACGGAGCGCTCTCCTTCGGTCCGGACAAATTATCTAATTAAAGCGGAATGAAATTCCTTCCGAGGCAGCTGATTCAGCCGGGGCTTAAGCCGGGCTTTAAGCGTTCTATGCAAATAATCCACAAAGGAAAAGTTACACATTCTACAGACTCGTGGTCGCGGGGTTGTGGAGCTCTCAAAATTATGCAAAGGACCAACTTTTTTTTTGCGATGCAGCTATCTGAAAACGCCACTAAGCAGCTTTAAGTGTCTGTCAATGTCATATTTTTTTTATATTTTTTTTTGTTCCGAAGCTTACAGCAATTTTTTGGTGCATTATACTTGTACTACTCGGCGCTGATAAGCTTAAAACAAATGCAAGCACCCAAAAAGTCGAGACAAAAAAAATAACAGGGAAAACCAGGAGAATATATATGAGATAGGCCGAATTCTAAATACTCTTTAAAACAAAAATTTATGGAACAAAAATTTTATAATTTGTTGGATTAATTGGATGTGCTTAAAAATGCTTAATAAATTAAGTATAATAGAACATCAATAACAATTCAATTTCAAAGCCTAAATATAAAATACTTATATATTTTAAATAAATTTTATTCACATTTTTATTCACATGAACCTTATATTATATATATATTTTATTCACATTTTTCTTAGATACATTTAAATTCCCTGTTTAATAATTCCTACAAAACAG
>JAJJHY010008789.1:5143353-5158048 GCA_021224005.1 Drosophila setifemur | reverse complement strand
ACCATAGTATCCATTGAATAGTAAGGAAATTACTAAACAATTAATAATATATTCCATTGGAATATTGAACTGAATCAAATATACGAAATTATACGTTTTCTAATTACTAATTAAAAAAAACTCCAACATTTTTTTAACTGTTACAAACATTTATATAAATTTATATTTGCATATTTTTCAGTTTGTTCACATTTATTTTATAATCTAAAATATGTGTTAATAAAATAGGAACTTCAATGCAGTGTCACTTCTCCATTTATATCACATATAAGTTTAAATAAACTTTTTTTATAGTTAACACAAATATCTTTTGAATCCTAATGTCTCTGCAAGTCAGCCTTTCGAAATGGCCAACAACTCAGGTTCTCAAGTGCCATTAAATTTCCATCAAACGCTGTCCCACCCATCGCTTAAGCCTTCCTCATGGTTATTCCTCTTTTAATCATTCTGGTGCAGCATGGAACCCTAGGCTGAAGGGTAACCCAAGCCATGTTGAGTCCATCAGAGAGAGAGAGAGAGTCGCTGATCGCCAGTTGCACCGCCGGATGGATGGATGGATGGATGGAGCAGCACCTTGGGGCAACATCATCTAATCAGCTGGGGACTTGTAGAGGCCGTTGAAGAGACTTGCACTTAAGCCATTAGCCGCAATTGCCTTGGAAAATAGCTGCCACAGGAGCCGCTCTGGACAGCTGGAACTCGGGAACGCTGGAAAGCGGGAACTCTGGAAAAGGTTAAACCCGGCAAGATGTGGCAAGTTGGCTGCGCGAGTCAATAATTTTCATAACTGCCGCTTAATTGAGACATTAGCCGTAATTGGCCCTAAGTGAGTGTAATGCAAGCGACAAAAGCAACAGCCGCATCTATTTAAGCGCAGCGAAGTGTTAAGGCACCGATAAAACAAAACACGACTCCAAATCGGAAAAACGAGGACATTGCCTTCAAGATAGTCAAGGGTGTCCCTTGACACACTGGGAAAAAACTATTACATTTTGCAATACTTAGAAAATTATTATATTAAATAAAGGTTAAGAAAATGCAGTAGAATAATATGTGATTGAAATATGAATATGAAATATGAGTTTTTAATTAAAAGCCAAAAATATAATACAATTTTCTTCATTTATTAAATTGTAAAGAGCTTTTAAGATAAACATATTTAAAAATAGTTATTACATCAATCCCTGACCTTTGCAGAGTTATATTTACAAGTACTATGATTATTTAAAATAGAAATAAAGTAAACACAAAGTAAGGAAAAGGTCCTGACCTTTAAGAACAATATTAAATACAGAAAAATTAATTTGATTTGAACAAATACTATAAAATAAAAATCGTAATACTTTAATTCCATTATATTATTCTATATTTTCCAAGAATGAACTTCTAGCCAAAACTAGAATACTCTTCACAAGGGTATTAAAATATGTATAATGCAGACCTTTTCTCAAAGAACAAATAAAAGGTATTAAAGTAAATGATATTCTTATTCTTATTATTAATATTTTCTCCCAGTGCATGCCGATGAAACCCCAACGTACAGGGTGCTTCTGCTCGCCTGTGCGTGAAATTGTCAGTGGGGTGAAATCAAAGCAAAGCGGCCAAGTGTGTGGCAGGCAAAATGTGTCAATAAATTATTTCTGCTCAGCTCTCGCTCAGGTGGTAAATTATCTCTCCTGGCAATAAGGGGTTACAAGCGATATATAGACAATATATATCGGACGTCCCCCCATATACTCAATCCCTCGATGATTTGTCAGCGCACGTGTTGGACCTGTCAACTGCGTAAATAAGCGGGAAATTGGCCAACAGGAAAGGAGAAAGTCGAGACCCTCGCACAGTTGGTGAACCATGAAAATTTCTACAACACTTGGCGACATTTCCACTCACTCTGCTCCCCCTCTCACTCTCCTCCACCCCTTCATCCCCCTTCTGGCTTCTCTTTGGCTCACTTGTCGTATGAGTGATTTATAGCCTTTGACTCCTCTTGACCACTGGCTGAATTCAATTCAAATAATAAAGTTGAAATTAGTTGCGGTCCGAAATGGAAATTGCCAAATTGGAATTGCAATAGTTTTATGGGCAAACAAAAAAAAAAAGTCAAATAAAACGCACACAAACAAAAAAACGAGAGGAAACAATAAAATTGATGAATCGCATAATAGAGGTTGAATGGGGCCACAGACTGAAATGTCTGGTGTGCGGTTTGGATTGCTAAAGTTTTGACCAGAAGAAGATATAGCTCTTCCTGTCGATTGGTGATAACAAAAAAATATAGCTATGAATTAAGCCAAGCAGATCGGAAAAATGTGAATAAAATTCAGAGAAATTAGGTAACTACCAAGAATTCATTTAAGTTTCTTTAAAGAAGCAACTTTAAAAATTCAGTTGAAGTAGGAGGAAAGAAATATTTTTAAATTAATTTAGTAATATTGAAATAAAATAAAAACCATATTTTTTTAAAGTTTACTTGAGTTATTAACATCTTTTATAGTAAATTCACTAATTAACCATATTTGGAAGCACCTGTTTAATTATTTAAGCTTTAATTTCCGTTGATTTAGAAAAATCTGGTATAAGCTATAATCTATATTAAATAAAAATGTTTCGATTATTGTAATTAACTATTTTTTTAAGTAACCAGGAAATGTAAAATTTTTGATATGTAATTAAAGAGGACATTTCATATAAATATATACTCGAACAAGAATTACAAAAATTAACACAATATTTTTGTACGGTAATTAAAATGTACGCTAGTTAAAAAAATTATATACAAAAACTATAAGTTAGTATAGTCCCAAGAATTTCCTATATAATGCCATACTTTATTGCGTACATCTTATGAATTCTATTTGAAAGTCAACATCCTGTCATGGAAAACCACTATTAACGCATGAATCCATAAAATTTAAGAACCCAGCTGGTCGACTCCTCCTTTTTGACGAGAGGCATCTGCCCAATTGGCTTCTGGAGGCCAGGCGATGTCGTTTAACCAGTGGACTCCATATAGTAGTACCAATATCATACTATGACAGCTCCGGCCTACGCCCCAATCCCACTCTCGGAGGCACTTCATCAGAAGAGCACACACTCTGCCCATCACCAACTTGGCCAACTCCAGTCAGCCGTATGTGTTGAGTGATAAAAAACATGTTAATGGCTTTTAATCAATTTGCGATTTTTCCATTTTCCTATATACATTCCCCCGATTTCTGTTCACTGGGCTGTGATGTAATATGTAATGTGAAATTGATACTGCTTTGACGGCGGAGGTAGAACTTTGCGCGAGATTTTTTACATATTTTAATGATAGTTTAATTTGTGGCAATTAAAACGGGGTCTACAACAGTCGACTGCCGGCCTCTGGACGCGATTACGTAATCAGTGAGAGAAGACAACAACAACAAGAGGATCTTCTCCGCTGGCCTTGCATAATGATCAGGTTATTTCCATAGTGCTGGCAATTTTTTTAGCTGAAGAAAATGGTAAAAATAAACAATTAAGCTAACCAATATCTTAAAAAAAACTATAATTTCGATTTAGAATTTTTCCACATTTAAATAATTTGTTTTTCCCATTTTTTTTTTAATCCAATTGAGCTATACAAAAATATCTAAAATAAAGACAAATCTAAACCTTCTTAAAAAAGGTGAAAGATAAATGTCAAATATTATTTAAATGAATTTATAGCAAAGTTTATTTTAACTGCTTTTTAAAATATCCAAAATAAATACATACTTAAACCTCTTTTAAAAAAGCTGAAAGAATAATGTTAAATATTATTTAAATTAATTTATAACAAAGTTCAAGTTAACTGCTTTTAAAAATACCATTTAATGAGAAAGGAACCACATACATTTGAATTTATTCCTACAACCTCTGAAGAAGAGATTAGTGGGCACATTTCAATTGCACTATAATTAAAAAATAAACGTTTACTTTGAGTTAGCAATCTGAGAAAAAAAAATCCACACTCGGTTAGAATATATCAAAATTGGCATCTCTTCTTCTCGGGAGCAACTCCAACTCCATCTCCCAAGCGATTTCCGTTGGCCTGGCCTGCGCTTTGGCTGTGGCTTTGGCTTCCTGACTTGGCATCGATCTCGAGCCCACCTGGCTGCGATGGCCCGAGATGACTCCCAGCGCAGGCCTCCGCCGTGGACCTCCACTCCAACCTGTTATCTGGGCAGCAGCATCTTGGCAGCCTTCCATGGCATTCGAAAGCGTCGGGCTCCGACGACAGCAACTTGATATGCAGACAAGGAAGACAAAGTGGCAGGATCGTCAATTAATTCGCCTGATGTTGAGTGATTTCCAGCAGATAAAACTAAAGTCGAACCGAACCTGCGGATTCTCGATTTAAGAAGAATTTTGTTATCTGAAAGAACGAAATCACCAAAAAGGCACCAAAGCAATTTAATCTTCGACCAAGTAAGCTTTTTCTTTTCGAAACAATAACAAACAAATATCCAATAGTCATATTTAATACTTTAAAGACATGCTAATATATAATAAATATTATGGAATTACTATATTTTATCTTAAGCTTAAAACAATCTCCTATCCTATTATCTTAATAGTTTTCAAAAAATGAATCAATTTCCTTGTGTTTTCCTTTTTGCGGATTTAATGAGGTATCTGCGGATATGCCAATCTGGAGCCACTTCCTCGGCATCTTTGCTGATTGAATGATCTATTTATAATTGACACATAATTACAGTTCTATTAGCATCCAAGCCCTAAGCAATTTCTACACTTTCCTCGAACGGCCGCACTTCAGATATCAATCTACAAGATTCTTCTGCGGGTTGTTGGGCGAGTTATGTAATTATCATATCTCGTGTTCGGGGTGTGGACGCCCAAATTGTCGTGTTAATTGATTTTAAATGGCCAGCTCCGGATTCGAACCTTAGATGATGGACCACGAATAGTTGATAAATAGGTTGTCTAATGGCCAAGAGATTGAATGCGATTTAAGTGGTTCTTAGATGAGAAATTAAATATATAAATTTTTGCGGAAACCTTTAATTAGCTTATGTTAATCTGGCACAAAATCTGTTATATTTTAATCATTATAAATAATTGGAGATTAGAGGATAAGTGAGTTGAAATTGTAAAATTACAAATTAGATTATTTAGTATTCATTGTTGATTTTAAAATGTATTCAGAACTTAAGCTCAAAAAATCCCAATATAAAATATTAAATATTGAAGTTTACTTTACATCAAACTATCAACAATATACAATTTTTAAGGCTTAGTGATAGATAAATATTTAAATTTAAATACTGCCACATACACTTGATTATGTTCACTAAGTAATAAATTTAAAATACACAACATGAACTTAAATTATCATAATAAATATAATAATAAGACATGAACTTAAATCATGGCTTTAATCTTAAAACTTTAGCCAATAGATCAATAATTTATTTTATTCGTTCGAAAAAGAATTTAATTGTAATAATCATTATTGAGGATATTATTTCTTCAGAGCTTAATTTCATAAAATTTTTGTAATTGTAAAATTAATGATATAAACATTCAATATTCCGTGTTATTAATTCTTTATTTTTCAAACATAAATATTGAACATTCAATTGTTAGCCATATTCCTAGGGTGATAGAATTATCAAAGTGATGCATAAATATTTCAATTTAAATACTGCCACTTCCTTAAGATTATATTCACTAAATAATAAAATAAGTGATTAATATATATTCAAATTTAAATACTGCCACTAACAGTTGATTATGTTCAGTAAGTAATAAATTCCAAAATACGACATGAGCTTAAATCATGGCTTTAATCCACCTTGCTGGCTTTTTGCTGGCTGCGAACCTTTAGCCAATTGATCAACAATTTATCGCTTGCCACTCGGCTTAATCCCTTCTCCAGTTGGCCATTCGAAATCTGGATTCTGAATCCTCGCAACTGTCGCAGCTCATTAAGCAGGCAAAGAATTTTTTGGACCGCGACTGGGAACTGGGGTTCCATGGCTTTGCACGCTCATAAATTAGCAACAATTTCATTTTGCTATTGGAATTGACGGCCAGTACCTACGGCATTGCCCCCTCTGGAGGCTTGCCCCTTCTGGAACCCCTCCCCTTGACCCGAAATGGCAGTGGCAGCAACTGGGTCCATAAATCAAAAGCAGCGCATGGCGTTTAATACACTTGACGTCAGATTTCCGCGACAATTTGTGCATGAATTAAACATAAAAGCAAGTGAGGTATACACGAGTGGAATGCCCTAGAACACCACCACGCCCCTGGAATGGAGGGGGGTTTGGTACTTCGGGAGGACGCTTTTCCCGGTTTCCCTGGCGAGCGGGCAAATAAAATCAAAGTAGGTAACACGCGCAAATAAAACACTTGACACATTAAAAGCAGCAACAACGGCGACGCACACATGGGTGGCCCCCGAAAAGGGGGGGTTCGGTTGGGGGGGTTGCCTTCGGGGGCGTGGGGGCGTGGCAACGCCATGAGCAATGCGGCAACAAATTTCCATTTTGTCGCTGAAGCAATGACGATGCCATGCAAATAAGAGACACTCCACAAACGTGGCAGCCGCCATCGGGGGAACAGGATACAGGATTCTGCATACACATATGTATATATATGGATATATATATAGTATATCTGGTATATCTATGCACATACAAACGCATTATGCATGCACGTGTAGGGCTGTGCGTTGGAGTGTCATACATACAAATTTAACGAGTCGCATTTATGATACCACAGACAAGTATAATAATTTCAATTAACGACACCCACGGGTGTGTTTGTACAGCAGCAGGATCATTGGCGCTCCAAAGGGGGGTGGAGTGGGGGGAGGCTAAGGCGAAAAGGATCCCTGGGATAAAGGATGCGGGATGCGGGTTGCGGGTATAAAGTGTGCAACAGTCTGCGATATGTATGCGGTAAATCACGTTTAACCGAGCACCGATTGCGTTCAGGTTGAGTCACAGTATCCTACGAAATAATTATATTAACTGTGTGCTGCTGGGTCACATAACAGAGGGAAGGAAATTAGGATAAAGCACCGACTGAACATTATCCTTAAGACACAAGTATAGAATGATTTTTGTATATTTTTGTACAACATTATTGTGGAATCTTAGGATAAGGGAAATAAATGTTGGGAACAATTTTGAGAAAGATAGAATAATATTATTTTCATTTTGGCATCACAAAAATTAAAAAAAAATATATTGTATGCACATTTAATTAGTCATAACATAACACTAATTATTAAATTGTTTTCGTATATTTTTTTTATAAAACATTATTGTTGTATCTCAGGTTAGGGAAACCAAATGTTGGAAAATCTTTGAGAAAGATAAAAGAAAGATATTATTTTCATTTTGGCATCACAAATTCAGAAATAATATTGTATGTATGTACATTTCTTAACATAATACCAATTGTTAATATATTATTTTGGATAATTTTTTATTTAACACTGTGCTGTATAGTATATAAATTCGTAGCTTAATAAATTGTTGTACCTTATATAATAAATTTTTTTTTAACAGAATACAAAATAAATAAAAAAATCATAACTCATAACTCATCACAAATCTTCATGAAACAGAAGTGTAATTCGTAAAATATGTATCTTAGCATATTAATTAATATAAAAATTGGCATTAAAAAAATTAAGTAGATTAAATACATTACAATATATATCGAATAAATAAAGGTAGGTTAACATTTTATTTCCTTAAGCTTTTCCATGTCATGACTTCGCCCATAATCCAACTGGAACACCTGAGATTGCACAGGTGAGCAGGCAGAGCAAGTAGAGCAGGGACATATATCCCTTACCTGAGATTATTCCGCTCAGAAAATGTAAATCAGGTCGGTGTAAAAATATAAGAAGCAACAGTTGATGAAATAATGCGTGAAAATTCACCCGGCGAGTCACTTAATTGGCGAGGATGTGTGCGAGGATATATCCTTGTCCGGATGGGAGAACCTCAATTACCTGGCGGATAGGGAGCGTGTATCTGCATTATTACGCCTCTAATTAACTAACACACACGCACACACAGAGACCACAGTTCTTTGGCCAAGTTTTTACAGCCTTCGCCATCTAATCAGCATAAAAGTTTTTAATGAGCCATTTGGTTGCCGTTGACAACGTTCCAGCCGAGTTTGTTGCTGTTTTTAGCTGTTTTTAGCTGTTTTGTGAGGCCTGAACAAGAGGGCGGCTTAATTCAAATGTGAGACGAATTTGTTATGACAAGCTCAGTTGACACATTTTAATTAAATTTAATTAATGCATCCAGGAGCTTCCCATAAGCCGGAGCAAAATTAAAATGAAACCCGGGGAGGGGAGTATTTTGCTTTATGATGTGTGACATTTGTCGCCTCATATACGTTATATATGTATATATATATATATATATATGTTATGAAAGGTAGTGGTGTAATTGAAACATGTGTAGGAGTTTTGGCCTTGACACGATTATGGTTGAAAGGATTAGCAGGAGGCTACAAATTCATTTAGTTCAACCATTGAAAAAAATTCTACAAAAAGGGAATTTTCATTTTAAAGATTTTTAGTAATCAAAAAGTTTTTATAGTCTCGATAAGTTGAAGTAAGTTGTATAAAATTTTAAGGTATAAATGTGTAAGGTATAAATTTGTATTGGCTTGGCAATAAAATTAGGTAATTATATTTTTACATCTTAAGGATTAAAGATATTGTTGTGGCTGGGAGTGTTTCTTGATTTATTCTCCCTATTTTGAGGTGGAAGGATGAACCACTTTCTTCGACATTATTCTGGATAAAAGAGAGTTGGCCTTGATTAGCATTCTCCACTTACCTCTTTGTTTGAAATCCAATAGATATATTTGCATTTTTTAATTTAGTATCTTCAGCAATCACCTCGAATACATCATCCCGGGAATGGCTATACTCATCCATTTGCCAGGATCTTGAGGTTCCTATCAATAAATCCTCAAATCTGCCACCACTTGTTGTCCTCTTTTTGGGGACTTTAAATAGTAGCCTGCCACTAAACTCGTATTTTTTCCTGGCAACGGGAAATGGAAAAGTTGTATATGATATTTATTACTCTAAGCTCAACTTACACCAGATGTGTGTGCCCCATCATAGGCAGCCAGCACGTCATCCTCAATCTTCGTAAACACTTTTTACATGCTGGAAAAAAAGTAGAAGAAAAGCGAAGAGTCCTAAGGTTAATTTCCAAATGCTAATTTAAGCCAACTCACTCTTCTGGTTTTGCGACTATGTGAAGTTTGAGCACCAGATACTTGGCAATAGAGTTCTTCTAATGGCGTAGATTTTGGCATTAACCAGAATTACGATTTTTGAGCGAAAGGGCATTTATCTCCTCCATGCTGTCCGAGGTCAGGACCAGCGACTTTCTCTACTTGGCCAGCGATCCGAAGTTATTCCAAATGTGGCGACGTGAGGCGGGTTCCACACCATAACTGGCCTCATCCATGCCAATGAGGGACATTCCACTGAAGGCCACCGCTGCGTTGAGTTTCTGATTGGTGCCTCCGGTATAGTACTTCACCTGGAAGTTGAAACATATTTTTCAAATATTAACAATTATAATTAAATGCTTAAAAAAATTGCAGTATTCGCAAAATGTTTTGTATCCAAATTGAAGGAAGAGGTAAACATTGTGTCCTAGTGATCGGTTATTAAAATTAATTTTTAAGTAATAGGAATTATCTAGTTAATTATTTCTATTTCACACTTAAATTTTTGCCAGTTATGAATTATAACAAAAATATATTATTATTAGGTCCACTCATATACCGTTTAGACCAAGTGCCGCTTAAATCCAAATTTATCGGTCAATTGTTCAGAATGATCTTCCTCTGATAAAGGAATAAGTTGAGCGTTTGGTGACCGGCAAAGGACAGTAGACAATTTCCCTTTTTGCCAATTTGGGACAATATTTAGCATTATATCCCCTGATGAATATATCGCCACCGCCTACGGAAGCATCGGGCACTATCGTCCTGTGGACTGTGGATGGTTAACAAAGATGTTTCAAATATTTAATATTTTATACAAAAACTTTAAAAATATTCTAACGGCCTTGAGCGAAGGACAGCGAAGGAAACATTGTGAAGGACTTCCTTGCAGCAGAATGCCAATGAAAGTATATTTATTTGGTACCGATAGAGTAGAAACCAGTATAAAATAATATAACCAACTTGTTTTCCTCATCACATCTTGATGGGTATGTTTTAGCGAGAAGTACTTTTTGAAGTTCCTTAGTATCCCCTACTCCTTTGAAATCAGGAATCTTCAGAAGCACCAGAAGAACAATCTATAATTTTTATGAAGAATCGTTGAAGGGAATATAAAAATTCGTACTATATACACGCAAGATAAATCCTTACTTGCTATCGGAAAATCACATCCATCAAAATCACAAGCTAATGGATTGAGCTGCTACTGAATGATTCCAAGTTTTTCCAAATGTAATTTTTCGGCATACTTATGGTAAATGTCAGGATGCTCAAGTGAATAATCGGCATAAGACAAAACACCTCTGAAATTCTGCTTCTAAAATTGTCCCATCACCTTCGAAAAAGTTATCACCACTGCAAGTATCTAACGGATGCAGCCTGACTAACTGACTGTCATCCATGGTTTATCCGTTTTGGGAACAATAATATCAGCACAGGGCCCACAACAAAAGTCAATCAATTTGAAAATTATATATGCAAATTGATAAAGTCGGGCAGAAAGGATGGGTGGATGAGTGGATGGCAGGTCATTGATTACCCACAGACGCAGAGAGCATAAACAAAGCCAACTCCCGTCCAGACAATCGATGGACCAAGACGGATGGACACTATATAACAATTAGAAGTTTCCTGCTCCTCCTCGTATGTGGAGGATGGGAGCTGGAAGCTGGAGGATGGGGGATGGGCATATGGGCACATGGGCAGGTAAACTGAAGCCGAGTGGACAGACGACAGTGGCAAAGGCAACTTGTCAGCTCGAATGACGTTTTAATAAGTCACATAATTCATGTGAGAAGCTTGGGTGCTATGTCAGGTTGGGAGGAGGGTAGGAGGTTAGGAGGGAAGGTGGACTCTGGGAATTGTGAATGTGCCCCGATTATATGTTTAGCATGGAGATTGCAACTGCCACTGTCGCACAGTGGTCTATCTCACTTTTCGTATTCAGTATGTAATATGACTTTACATGTATTTTAAAAACTAAATAAAACTCAGAACTTTTACTTCAGTTTATCGAAATTTTTTTAATTATATCGATTATATTAAATTTTACCTAGAGATTAAAAAAAAAATAATAATAAAGATAAACAGATAAGCACTTATATTACATTTGTTTTTATATTTAGTAACTTATCGCTTGGGAATTCATATCCAGTCAAGATAAAATGGAAATTAACATATTATTTTTAAGTTAAAAGATACAGTGGAATTCTTTAAAATTATAAAATTTCCGCGTTATTTACATTTTTTTCTCACTTTTTTATGAAGAAATTTCACTGGTATTTTAAAAACTTAATCAACAAGGGACTTTTGAATTTGATCTACTTTTTCCAATCAATATATTACAAATAATTAAATACAATATAATATATATTTAATATTATCATATTGTGTGCTAATTTAGTATTTGTTAAACTTGTCACTTTTAAAAGTTATTGCTTAAGCATACATTTTCTAGGAAGAACAAATATATTTTAAATTATAAAAATACAGCAATGTAAAAATGCAGGTACTTACAATATTTAGACAAATAATTTTTACCGAATTGTGCGTTTTTCTTTAACTGCAATCTAGATTATTGTCTTAAGTCCCAATTAATTTAATAGAATATTTAAATATATAATTGGTCAACTTATAGATATATATATTACTCGTATATAAGCGAGGCCAAAAAAGATTCGCAGACCCTTAGAATAAATTTGGTGACTCTACATTTAACATTTCTCTAATAACTTGTTGTTTACACAGACAGATGGACAAAAATTCCTTTAATATGAAGGGCTTTACTTAATTTAATTAACCTTAAATTATATTAATTAATTCTAGAACTCAATTGGTCGACCACTGTACTTGTTTTGATGGGGCATGCATTGGTTGTGGGGGAAAACGGCGCATTTGGGAGGCTTTGACATATGCTCCCTTCCTTCTGCCTTCTGCCGAGCTCAACCCCTTCCGATCACCTTGCCTCTACGCCCCCCTTTCACCTACGCCCCTGGGTGCGTTTGCTTGTCAGCTGCTCATTTGTCAATGAAATTGATTTTATGCCTGAGCTTTTGACTAAGGTTGTCGTGCGGAGGGAATTACCGGGGCCTACGGGCAGAAACTTGAATCGGTGGACGTGGATGTGGATGTGGATGTATACTTGGATGTGAACGTGGCTGCTGGAGGGCTGGTTAGTGGCGGGGCATCCGAGGTTTTGGGATTGGTTTTTGTGGCTACCTGGAGTTGGCTGCGACTTGGGCTAGAGCCTCCGCCTGATATATTATTCGATTACAGTTAGACGTAAATCAAGTGGAAGAGCATGATGTAGCCATCACCTGGAACCGGCACGAAGGACCCGAGAAGGTATGGCGCATTGACTTCATATGACAACGACTCCAAATTGAAAGTCTGCCAGCCTCAGATGGGAGTCCGAATCAACGGGCGAGGAAAGAAGGTCAAGCGGATGTGGTCACAAAATGTGGCAACTACTGATGAGGGCCAACAACTACAGGTGTTGAGACAGAAAAGCCATTTAATAGGATCTAATTCAGGTGGCCAAGAAAACCGTTTAATCCTGTTGAGCCAGGATGAGGAAAGATGTTAATAAAGCATAGATATTGGTCAGTTGATTAAGAAGAATAGATTGAACCTATTTAATCAGGACTTTAATATATTTTAAAGTTTAAGGGTATTTAATTTGTTATATTTCAGAAAAAACTTATTATTTATTATTAAAAAAAAATTAATTTTAAAGGGAGTTCAAAGTTCTTTACAAAAATTAAAATATTAAGTTTTAAAACAATTTTATTGCAATTTAATTTGGTATATTTTCTATCTCCAAAAGCAAAGAATCTGATTAAACAAATAAAAATGTGAAGAAAAGTATTTCCATTTTATACACTTTCCTTATTTAATTTATAATAATAATCTAGTATTTTAAAAGCTCATTTTATTCCCCCATTATTTAAAATATTATTATTTACCATTCATTTAATCTATTTTTTAATTAATCCCTACCCCATAAAATGCTGAAGATGGGAACCTAAGAATTTCTTTGCCGACACTTAAAGACAAAAGACAATTAAATTCGAATGTAATAATTTTCCTCGAATTCCATCATTTTAAATTTAATTTTAACACTTTCCGTGACGCAGTGATTTAATGATGGACCAGCCAACGGCTCATCCCAATATTCAATCAATTGACCAGGCCAAAATCAGTACAAAAGCCTGGCCAGAAACCAGGAAACCAAGGAAACCAAGGGAACCGGTGGCCGGGAGCTAGAGGTGCAACTGAGGCGGCTGTTTTATGGCTGAGCGCATTGTATCTTGCAGATACGTCGGGCACATCGAGGCGCCCGAGGCGCACACACGCATTCGGGCCTTGGTAGCGGTAGAAAAGAGGAGAAGAAGAATCCTTGGTGCTCATAAATTTTTATGCCTTGTAATTATTTGGAATGTCTGAGTGGACGGGTTCGAATCTTGGCCCCGCTGCACATGCGCGGCAGGCGGTCCGAGTGGATGTGGATGTGGATGTCTTTGGCAGCTTCCGGCTTTGTTTGGTTTTGGTTTTGGGCTGGGACTCGGGCTGGGACTCGGGCTGGGACTTAGGCTTGGACTTAGGCTCGGGAGCAATGCAAGATTTATACTGTGACTTAATTAATGGCCATGCTTTCGCGTTTATGGGATCTTCGCGTATCAGGTAACCGTAATTAACCTCGTCCGGCTGAGAATCGTGTTTATGGATGCTGCATTGGCCAAATCTTCGATGTTTCTCCTCCTCTCCTGGACTCCTCCTCTCCTCCCGGGTGCTAATAAAGTTGTCAGCTAATGAGAGCGTCCACTGTAGCCATTCCACTTCGATAAACGATTGATAAGGAATGTCCCCTCCGATTAATTTATATCCAAGTTTGGTCTTAAGTCTTCAATTTTCTGAAAGAGTGAAGCCAAAAACCAGAAGCCACATTAGTGACAGGGAAAATAACTTCCGTAAAAAAAAATGTGATTGGAAAAGTTTCTAACCAATTTTTGTTTTAATGAAAAATAATATTTAAAAAGTGATTTTTAAATAAAATATGCATTTTAACAACTGAAATGTAATTAAAAAAATATACTTATTTTGGTTGAATATAAAATATAGCATAATTTTTTAAAATTCAATCATAATGAAATAACTGAATTACTTAAGGTCAGAAATTCTGTAATGGTTAATTTATAAAATTATATTCCTAGTATATTTAAAAACAAGTGTTTTCTTCCAATTTTGTTTATAATGAAAAATTAGTTTTAAGAACCAAAAAATACAATAAATACATATATTTTAACAACTGATATATAATATAAAAAATATACTTGATGTAGCAAAACAGAAAATATAGTATAAAGGTTATAAAATTTCATCATAATTATATAACTGAATCACTTAGGAACAGAAAATATATATTACTATAAACATAATTCAA
>JAJJHY010008789.1:5094571-5143341 GCA_021224005.1 Drosophila setifemur | reverse complement strand
CTCTAATAATTTATTTTATAAAATTATATATTTCTAATATATTTAAAACACTTGCTTAACTGAGTGGTTTCTTACAGCTTATATCCATAAAATATTATTTTAAGGTATATAGAAAAAAAATTTTAATTATTGAATATTGGGAATATTCTAATCGTTTTTATATTAAGAAATATTTGAATCAGGCTTATAGGGTCCCAAAAATTAAATGTACTTCATGCACTAACACAATTGAACGCTTAATACAGTAATTACAACTATATACATTTTCATTCTTCCCAAATTTAAACCAATCCACCATATGGTGTGCAGTTAAGTGCCAAATGTCTTGAGATAATAATAATATACCTCTCCTCTCTACCAGAGAGAGGAGTGGAAGTGGAAATATTATGCATAGAGGGATTTGCTTACTTATTATTTCTCCGGCTGCGAAGGTTCCCCGCGATCTTTCCCGATTCTTAGCCACTTTCAACGCCTCGGCGAACAAACTCAATTACTTAGGGAACACGCTGTTCTTCCGCACTTCTACCCTGCCCCCGGCCCCCGGCCCTGTCCCTGCCCCTGCCCCACCCCCTTTTTTAGCCGCCCCAAGGCGATTCTTGATTCCTGATTCCTGGCTTTTAGAAACATTTCATTTCTCTACGTTTTGTGCCTCTCTGGCTGGCAAACTTAAAATGCAAACATTTGCGGAGCTTCCCCGACTCGAAGATTCCCCTGCATGCCGCGTGTTTTTGCCTTTTTGATGATTACAAATTAATCACACTTTAAACATGGCAATTACGCTCAGGAGGGGCCCAGGACGGGGCCAAGACGGGGGCCTCTGGTATCCAACTTGCATAGACACATGGCCGACTGGTGGAATGGGAATGGGAATGGGCGAATCTCGGCTTCTGAGGCAGCTGAAGCACCGGAGTTGGCTTCTTTTATATGGAAAATTGCTTCCTTTCGCTGTTTAACTTTCGTTTTAATAAATAATCAAGTAGGCTCTGAGTCGGGAGCCCAGCTCCACTTCAGCGTCAGCCGCTTTAAAGCTCCACTTTAGTGGCTCCAGCACCGAAAAAAATAAGGATTGTTAAGATTTTACGAATTTTTTTAAGTTTGATTTCTAATGATAAATATAGTGTTTTGTTTGATTTATTTGAATAACTTTCTTTAATTAATTTTTGAGATAAGCCTAATAATAATATAATATTTTATGAGTTTCTTTTCATTTTAAATATAATGGAAAAATGTATTTTTTAATATTTTAACTTTATTTACGAGTTATTAACTCGTCTATTTGTATCTCACATTTACCCAAAATTCATTTCACCATAACATTTATTTAAAATAAATAAAAGGAAAACATTCTTTTAAAAAATGTTTAAGAAATGTGGATTAAATATTCCCATATTAAATTGTATTTCTCCTTTTTTTTAATGTATTCTTTTATATTTGTTAAGGTTAAAAAAAGAACATAGAAATATTTTAGAACCCTCAAATGGTAAATAAATATTCAATCCCACAAAATCTATAAAAACCAAATTTGTTCCCAAAACTTCCTTTAATTTCTTATAACAAAATACTCATATTTTGTATATTAAAAGTATATATTTTTTCTCAGTGCAGTTCTCAGTGCAGTCTTCTTGGGTGCTGCTGTTCGTCAAGTCTCTCGTGTAATTTCCAGGCAATTTCTCATACCCATAATTGCATAATTTCAAAGTTGTTGGCAACTTAATTGCGATGCACATCGGGCCTGGCCAAGACCAATTCCCTGCTACCCCCCCCCACCCCCTCCCCTCTCTCCAGCTAACCCTCAATCTCCCCCAATCTCTACCGCTCTGTTTTACCTATGCATGTATCTCTGAGGTGCTTCTGGTGGAGCTGCCGTATTCGGTGTAAATAAAACCTTTATAAACGCTTGTCAGGCGGCGGTTGGAGCCCACGTTTGGGCCTAATAGCCAACGACTTTAAAGGCGCGCATCATAATCAAACATGTGTTGGACTTGGAATCAGTTTGTACCAGGCGAACAAAAAACACAGCAAGCTCCCAACTGTTCCCAATTAAAAACCAACTCTTTCCAGCCGCTGTTCCCACACAATGTTTTGATTTTAAGTTACGGTTGTTCCAAAATTACCCCTCTTTACCCTTGACCAATTGGAAGAGAGCGCAATGGAGAGCAAAGGTCGCGAAATTCTGCATAAAAGAGAATTGATAATTGATCGGGGACGGTCTACTATTTTTTTCTGAGCGCCTAGTGCATTAAAAACAGAATCCTTACCATACAATGGAAATTTGAAATGAGGCACCGAATGATTTTATGTATTAGGCGAACAGAAACCGCAGCAAGTTTCCAATTGTTCCCAACTGTTCCCAAAAATTCCCAACAATTCCCAACTGTTCCCGCACAATGTTTTGACTTCAAGTAACGGTTGTTTCAAAATTACCCCTCTTTACCCACGACCAAAAGAAGAGAGCGCATTGGAAAGCAACGGTTTCCAAAATTTCCAAAGCATAGCAGAGAATTGATAATTGATCGAGGACAGTCTACTATTATTTCTGAGCGCCTGGCACATTCAAAACGGAATCCCATTCCATTCCACCCGATTTGAACGTTGTTGAAATTTGTTGTAATTGAAACTTGAATTACGTCACTGATCGGGATGTTCCTGTGATTTCATACATTCATTACAACAACATATTGGTTCGAATTTGATTTCTTTGTATGGGATTTCGGAGAGCATGCACTAGGCCAACAGAAATCGCAGCAAGCTGTTCACACACAATGTAAACACTCTCTCTTCACACATGACGAAAAGAAAGAGAGCGCAAGGAGAACAGCGGTTTCCAAAGTTTCCAAAGCAAAAAAGAGAATTGATAATTGATAGAAACTTTTTTTTTTCTGACACACAATGTTTTGATTTCAAGTAGCGGTTATTTCTAAATTACCCCTCCTTGCCCATGACCAATAGGGAAAGGGAACAACGGTTTCCCAAGTCAGCATAAAAGAGATTTAATACTTGATGGGGACTATTTCTGTTTTTTCTGTGCGCCTGGTACATTTAAATCGGAATCCCATATAACGTGACCCGATTTGAACGATTACGTTATTTTTTTGTAAGTGAAATTTGAATGAAGTCACTGAATGGGATGTTCTCCGATTTAATTTACCAGGCGAACAGAAATAGCAGTAAGCTGTTCCCACGCAATGTAAACACTCTTTCTTCTCACATGACGAAAAGGAAAAGAGCGCAAGGAGGACACAGGTTTCCAAAGTTTCCAAAGCATAAAAGAGAATTGATAATTCATAGAAACTTTTTTTTTTTGTTTTGATTTCAAGTAGAGGTTGTGCCAAAATTACCCCTCCTTGCCCATGACCAATAGGAAAAGGGAACAACGGTTTTCAAAGTCAGCATAAAAGAGAATTAATACTTGATGGGGACTATTTCTGTTTTTTCTGTGCGCTTGGTACATTTAAATCGGAATCCCATATAACGTGACCCGATTTGAACGATTACGTTATTTTGTTGTAAGAGAAATTTGAATGAAGTCACTGAATGGGATGTTCTCCGATTTAATTTACCAGGCGAACAGAAATAGCAGTAAGCTGTTCCCACGCAACGTAAACACTCTCTCCACCCATGACGAAAAGTCAGAGAGCGCAATTGAGTGCAACGGTTTCCAAAAGTTTCCAAAACATAAACGAGAATTTGTAATTGAATGGGAACAGTCTATTATTATTTCTGTGAGCCTGGTGCATTAAAAACAGAATCCCATACAATGAAGCCAATTTCAACGATTACGTTGTTGTAATTGTTGTAACGGAAATTCGATCTGAGCCACCGAATGGAGTGTTTTTTGGACTCAATGTAACAGGCAAACAGAAACCGCAGCAAGTTCCCAATTGTTCCCAAAATGATCCCAACTGATCCCAACCATTCCCAACTGTTTCCACACAACGTTTTGACTCAAGTAACGGTTGTTTCACATTTTCCCCCTTCTCCCATGACCAAAAGGCAGAGAGAGCAAGGAGAACATCAGTTTCCAAAAGTTTCCAAAACATAAAAGAGAATTGATAGTTGATATGGGGACGGTCTATTATAATTTCTGAGCGCCTGGTGCATTAAAAAATGGAATTCCACGACTGGAACGATTTGCGCAAATCCAAAAATCGCTTCAAAAGTGTTCGCATGCCCCTCTATCCCTCCCCCTTTCCCCTTCCATTTAGCCGCCCTTTAACATCTTTAACACCCAACCGCCGGCTTTGGGGGCCCGCGGTCATTTGCCATCAAAGTTAATATGCTTTATATTAAATTCTGTTGCCTGGCCTCGTTTCCAGTCCGGTTCAGTTGAGTTCGCCATTTGAACTGCTCTGCCCCGGAGCCATATTATAATCTGCATCTGCCGCATCCACATCCACATCGGCCTCCCCCTCAATCTTGTTTGTGGAATTGTTTTCATTTTTTTTCCCATTTTTTTCCATCTTTTTCCGTCTGCGTGTCGCAAACATTTCGCATCAAATTACTCAATTAATTTCACTTAAATGAAAAACAAAGTTGCCGGCCCAGTCGACTCCGGCGTTTTATTGTGGGCGAAACAGAAACGAAACAGGAAATTCTGTGGCCGGCAATTCCCACCAGGAATTACGAAAATTGGTAGGGCATTTGTGTGGAAATCGCGGATAATTGGTTAAATATAAAACAAGTTAAGGAGCCAATTTACGGTTCGAAGAGCATCAAATGAAATGAAAATTATGCGACCAGGAGTTCTTTTCATCAGCAATATTGAAGGCGGAATATATTGATATTCAAATACTATAGTTTAAATGGAATGGAATAATAAATGTTCTTTGTCCGCTTGATAAGTGATTAAATGTTATATATAATTTCTAAATTTAGTTACGGCAATAAATGTAACAAATTACATTTAATTTATAGCATTTTAACTTGATCTCTTGAAAGGTAAAAATGTATTTTACTTTTCGTAACCAAAATCCGAAACTCCAGCCTCTGAGCCTTTAAAAAAAAACCTTTACTATTAACAAGCCAAGTAACATTTTGAAGACCGAATACCCATGGAGCGATGGCAGGAGAAAGGTTCCCTCAACGAGGAGTTCTCTAGTCAACGAGCGGTTCCAAATTGATTTATGGGCGCATTTCTTGCAAATGAGCCAAGCAAATCAAAACAAGACTGCGAGCAGGACTCCTACATGGTACTCCTGTTTACCCTTTCCCCTGCCCCCCATCTACCCCCCTCCTCCTCCTCCTCCATCGAAAACTGGCCATTGGAGGAGATGTGGTCTTGGCCACAGAGAGCAAACGAAATGCATTTGGCACGCAATTACGGCCAAAAGTGTTAATTGCATTTCCGCTCTGCTCTGCTCTGTGCTCTGCAGAAGCTGCATCTTAAACTAAGAAGGGGCTGGGAGTTGGAGTTGAAGTTGGAGGTTGGAGCTGGAGATGGAGTTGAAGTTGGAGCTGAAGCTAGAGCTGGAGCTGAAGCTATCCAAGCCATCAAAATGCGGCACGGCCCACAGCTCACGCATTTGGCATTAACTAGAGACAGCCCACATGCACAGTAAATAAAAATAGGATTAAAGTAAATGCTAAAGATTGTCACACAAATTTTCAGCATTTTTGGAAAAAAAATAAGATAAAATATAAGGAGTACATTTTTTTAAAATCCTATTCAAGTTTTTGAAATCTTTCTTGGAAAAAGTATTCAACAAATTTAGGAAAAAGTAAATGGTATAGATTGTCAATCAATTCAAGTTTTTTAAACCTTTCTGGAAAAAGTGTTCAAAAAATGTTGGAAAAATTTAAATGGTAAAAAAAAATAAAAAAAAATACAAAGAATGCATTTATTCAAATCCAAAACAAGTTTTTTAAATCTTTATTGGATTAAGTATTAAACAAAATATTGATAAAGAGATTGTCTTACAAGTTTTTAGAATTTTTGGAAGAAAAAATACAAAGAATAAATTTATTAAAATCCTGTTCAAATTTTTTAAAACTATCGCTATATTATTAGTCTCTTAAATAAAATATTTCCAGCATTGCTAAAAGAATTGAATCTTTGGGGGAAAAGGCATAAGATCATTAATCAAATGATAAAATTAAATGATAATTTCACCAATAATAAATCATATTCATCGCATCCTAAAATAAATATTTTTAAATCTTTGGTATTTTTTTTAATATAACTGGTGAGTAGAGGAGTAAAATAAAATATTGAACGGCGAATTGAAATGGAAATTAAATTAATTATGCACAAAAAAAAGATATTCCGACGCTTTCTCAATAATTAAGATCGTTTTTTTTTTGGAGCTCATCTTTGGTTAAGATGTAATGCATTAAATGCTTCTAATTCCCACTTTAGTCACGTTTTTCAATTACAATTATAATTATACAATTTTTTAAAAATTTATTATTCAATAGTTACTAGTTTTTTCTGCCAGTGCACTGGCAGACGTAACTCTGAAGCGAATCCAAAGCATTTGGCAGAGATAAGCTAGCCGCAGAGTTAACGGAGTTTTTTGTGTGCTGCAGCAGCACTAAGTGGAGGTGAGTTTCAGAGGTGGCGCAGGAGGGGGTTTGGTTTGGAGGGGGGGGGGGAGGGTCTGGAATGGCCAAGACGCATGCGTGGCTCGCCAGACCTGGCCATCGGACATCCAGACACGCAGCATGCAGGCAACCAGATGCGGCGAAACTAAGTCAAACATTTGTAGAACACACCGGGGAATCGCGGGAGAGGGGAGCATCTGGGGGAGCTCCGAAGATCTCCCAAGGGGAATCGCGGATGAAAATGTGGAAAATTTATGGGCCCCAAAAGGCGAATAGATGTCGTAGATTCCGCATGCCACGTAGAATGGCTAACAGTTTTGGACGGGCATGAGGATGAGGTGGAGGCCGGACTCAGCCTATGCAGATACATGGATATATGTAAAATATGGGTTGCCAGAATTGACCAGTACTCACAACTAGAAGATAGCAATCTTCTCCACAGATAACCCGAAACAAACGCCAAGCAATTTGTGAACTTCCCTTGAACTCTGTTTGTTTGAGCACAAAGTGCTTTTTAATTGGCCGAAACTCCAATTTCCATCAGCCATTTCAAGCAGTTATCGCCCGGAGGTCTGACACTCCAAAACGAGTCCCAGTTTCCATTTGGGCATCCTGCTCCCAGTACCCAATGCTACACGGAAATAATTCATTTATTCCGCAATTTAATTGGATAACAATAGCATTTTTATAGTTGTAAGGGTAGATATTATTAAAATTAATTGCATCTAACATTAAAATATTGATTTATGTATAGAAATAGTTTTATTATTTAAGGAAGGCTGTTCGATTGTTTCTATTGCAGTTATAGGATATATTTGTTCACTTTATTTAGATTTCCAAATCGGCTTTAATGTCAATGAATATTATATTTCCCAAGAATGAATAAATTATCTTGAAAAAAAAATCCGTTTTCTTCCATCGTTTATAAGGCGACTATTAAATATAGTGATCCGATTTGTATGGTACATTCAAAATAGTTTAACATTTTTATTAAATAGTGATTTGTAAATAATCTATCATTTATTTAAAAAAATTGCGAATTTTTTACCTCTTTTCCCAATCGTTCATTTGGCACCTATAAGATGTAGTGTTCCAATTATATATTATTGTATATGTATTGTAATATTTACTACCTCCAACAGAAATAAGTCATTTGTAAAGTTTCAATCCGATCGTTTTAATACTTGTTTATATATTGAATCGGCTGGTGATGCTAATCAAGAATATATACGTACACTTTATAGAGTCGAAGCGTTACACACATCTGGTCAAAATTATAATACCCTCTGAAAGGGTAAAAAAATACATTATCTAAACTTCACAGAAATAGTTCGATTTAAAATAAAAATTTTTTAAAGTAAAAATTATGCTTGCTCAATAATATTTGATTTTCCAAAAAGTAACCGAACTAATTTTTTAAGAAAAATCAATAATTTAATTAAGGTTTATTTAAGGTTATTCCCTAAATACCTTAATCTGTAAACCAATGTTTAGAAAACATTTTAATTAATTTTCTCTAGAACCAAAGTGGTTAAAAATTAAATTAAATACTTAACCATTTTAAAATTTCAATAAAAATATATTAAAAAAGCTAAATAATTTGTTTTTTTCTTCATGTGTAGTTGCGGCAACATTGCAACATTTTAGTGATAAGCCGCAGCAGCAGCAGCAAAAATGTTAGCCAAGTCCCAGCTGTTGGCCCAACTCCAGGCTAAGGCTAAAAGCTTGCCGCTCCAATCTGAAGCCAAATCCCGAAGCCCGATGGCAAATGTCGGTTTTTGTGGCATTTGTATTGGCAAATCAATGATAATGACATTTATTTGAGCCAACTCCGCCACGCTCGTCTCTCTCTTGTGTTCTGATGCGGCTTTTACCGAAATCCGCTAATAAGCCATTTTGACAAATTGGATGATTGCCGTCCCAGGCAATCGCCGAATGCCAGGAGCAGCTGCCAAAGATGACGTCCCCGACAATTTTCCGGCAGTTGTGCGGGAAAGTGTGGCAAAAGTGAAGATAAAATGTCAAGCAAACAACATGTTTGCAGATGCGGAAAATGTGCCGGAAAATGTGGGTGAAAATGGAATACGCTTGTGAATTTAATGGGGGGAAACCCAAATGGGAATATTGGTAATAATAACAAATATTCGCATGGTAATATTTACTTTTATGAAACTATGAAATATTCAGATAATTGTTATGAGGCAAATTAAATGGTATGTAATATAAAATTAGTCATCATTAAGATTCTTCTGAAAATAAGTAATTTTTGAATACAAGTAATTTTTCAACATAGTTGCAGCTGTAATACATAATATTTTTTTTTAATTTGTAATAGTTTTTAATGTAACAAAGATTTGTTATTATGCCAATTCAAGAATGCCAATCGAACTATTTTTCCTACAGTTATAAATTATCCAAAATGTATCTTTGCCACAGTTGATAAAAAGTGAAAACAATATGGATATATAAATCAAAATAGGTCAGATCTATTAAAATTCCAACACGAAATGCATAAAAATTTGATGAATTAGATTCTAGTATTCAACTAGTTTCTGACATGCAACATTTATTAGCCACTCAAAGAACTTGGCTTTAAAAAAGTAAAAGCATTCCATTGATAAGTATATCTGGTTTAATAAACATATAAATTCAGTCGGAACTAGTTTAATTCTCTCATTTGTTATTACTTTATATATCTATATATATGTTTTATGATGGAATATAGGATTAATGCGTTGGTGAAATCCACCTCTACATCATATCCCGTTGATAGCACTGAATCGTCTTCTGGCACTGCGAATCGTGAACCTGATGGAAAACTGAAAAAAGAGAAGATGCAGATGCAGATTCAGTAATGGAACAAGAACAAAACCGGAATGATCTAACCGTTCTTGGTGTTGAAGCAGTTCCACTGACTCAGCTCACATTGGCCCGGGAAGTTGACCACACACTTGCCATTGCTGGCGCAGATGGCCAGCGACTCTTTGGGACACTGGAAGCTGCACTTGCCCAGCTTGATCTCCTCGCGATGCTGGGCGATCAGTTGGGGGATGTGGGCGTGGACCTGGCTAACAATACCCGAGACATTGGGAGGAATGACCAGGGAGCGACCTGTTTTAGTTGGTTCATCCTTGGGACTCTCCTGCTGCTGCTGCTGCTCCTGATGCTGCTCCTCCTGCTCCCTCCTCTGCTTGATGGCCTGCTGAACTGCCAGGGGTATGTGGTGCTCCGCCTGCTGCATCACCTTGCTCACATGCTGCTGCAGCTTGCCCAGCTTTTCGGCCACATCGGCGGGCGTGTGCAGCACTTGCTCCACCGGCGGCATCACCACCTTGTTCTGCACCACCGGTCGTCCCTCGAGGAGCAGCGTTCCAGTGGCCTGGTGTTGGGTCACCCTTACCCCCTCCCCCCTCACCTGTGGATGGCCAACTTGCACCGGCTGTACGCCAGATTGCAGCGCAGGTGCAGCCGCTGGGCGGTCGGCAGGGGCAGGGGCAGGGACATCACCAGGGTGTGCCAGTGGTGGAAGGAGATCTGGATAGGGGACCGCGACTGGTGCTGGCTTCCCACTTCCACTCCCACCTTTCGAACTCCCATCCACGGATCCCGTCAGCGTGGTCGGCTCCTGCGGCTTGTTCTTTGTGTGCTGGAGCACATGATTGATGTGGCTGGTTATCAAGTTCTTGATGTGGTCGGGAAGCTCGGTGGTCACCTGGGAATGGCCCGCTGCGGCATCGTCCTTCGTGTTTTGTGGCACCTCTTGTGCGGCTTGTCCCAGGGTCAGGAGGGCTGATTGAGGTGAAGAAAATTAGTTAGTGATTTATCAAGGAACTGAAATTTATTGTTCTACAGATTTTTAGATACCAAAATATTTAATACACAAATATTAAGCGGGTTAATTTAAATGTATAAATTAGTAATATCAAATTATAAAGATTTAACAAAAACAACTCAAATTTTTGTTGCCTTCTTGGTTAAAGAAGATTTGTATAAATAATAATTTAATAATAATAAACGGTTGAAATAAATTAAATAAATTCTGTAACTACTAATTTACCCTTTCGTAAATATAATTTAATTTAATTTGAATTCTTTTTTAAAAATTGTTAAACAATATATTTAATCCCCAACTAAACCACTTACCTAGTACCAATATAACTTTCATCTTGTTGAGGTAAATCCAATGCGTTTCGCTGCAATATCCAAGAGCGTTCTGTGCCTTTGCCCGAAAATGTTTGTACTTTATAAAGGCTTTTTCCCCGGAGGCTCCCGAAAACGTCACCAGACTTGCTAACGATTTGTTTAATGCGATTTGTTCATGTTATTATTTGGATTTATGCAAATTCTCGAGACACGAGCTTGGTTAACAGGTTTCCTCGTCGCGCCTGAACGGATCGGTGCGCTGAGATTTCAGGTGTTGATGGAGGCGAGAGAGACATGTCCCCCTCGTTGAACGAGTAACATTCATATTGCTTTAATCACTTCCTTATGGTTATTCGATGATTTTGGGCAGTGTAAGTTTAAAAAATAACAAAACCGTGAGATATTTTAGGAAAGCGTTCAGAAAATAATTAAAGAAATAATTGCTTGTACATATGTATGTGAAAATATTTATAATTTATAATTGGTTTTTAATTTGAGCAGATTTATTGATCAAGAGTAACATTATATTTAAAGACATACCTACTAAAAATTCCAAAAATTATATTTCCAATTAATGAGTATTTATAATTTATAATTGGTTTTTAGTTTGAGCAGATTTATTGACCAACAAACAATATTTTTATGTTTAAATAAGTTCCTACTAAAAACTCAAAAACGTGTTAGTTTTCAATTAATGAACACATTATTTAAAACACTATTAATTTGTTTAAAAAATTAACAATTTTGTTCGTTTTTTTAATAATATTTTTCCAATTGTTTTTCCAATTAATGAATACATTTCTAAAAACACTCTGTTAATTTGTTTTAATAATATACATTTATTTTTTAATATTATTTTAAGTTGAATTTCAAAGCATTTTCGTTTATCACAATATTCCACAATTTTTCCTACCATTAAAAAAGAAAAGCGCCACCGAACGAAATTTTCCGCAACTAAAAAAAATGAATTTTAAAGCCCGCTTTTGGGCGGGGCAAACAATTAAGGCGCTGAAAATTTAAATGCATGAAAAAATATGCAAATTCGGCATTTCAGTGTTTTATTTTAAGCTGGGCGGAACATTTAATTACAATTCAGTTCAGGATAAAAAAAAAAAAAAACGAATATGACTGGCAAAGCTGTTGAGGCCGATGATGACGCAATTTAATATCCCTGGCAGGTGTTAAAATATCGGATTATGCAGGGAATCAGGAAGGACAGACCGCAGCAGCAGCAGCAGGACGGCACTCGTCAGCACAAAAATTTGTTGGCTATATAAAATCATGTTCAGTCGGTGGTAGAATCAACAGTTTTACAGTTGCTGGCGCCACAGCAAGGTAAACTCAAACCAACAACAAAAAAACACAGTCCCAACCGAAAATCCGCCGCAAAACCAACAATGAAGGTCCTTTCGCTGTTCTTCCTGGGTAAGCTTACTCTCCATGTTCCTCCAAAACAACCAATCTAGTGGATTGAAAAACTATATCTCCTTGCAGTACTGGTTGCCTGTGCTGCTGCAAAGGTGATGCCCGCATCGAAGTCCAATAATCTGAGCATCGATCAGCATGGAAAGAGGATTTACAGCGACCAAGTAGAGGACAAGTGCGACTACTACTGCCCCAAACGAGATCCTTCGGTCTGTGCCACCAATGGCCAGTGCCTGCTCAAGTTTGAGAGCAACTGTGCGAGGAACGCCTACAACTGCCGCAATCCGCAAAAGATGTTCCACACCGTGGACGATCATCAATGTGAGCAGGATTGGCAGCCACTCTGCCGGGAGGAGGATCTCAGGGAGTTCGGATTGTAGGGAGACCATTCGGTTGGGAGGTTGTGAAATTTTTAATTAATAAAACTTTATCCAACAAACAAATCTTAAGTATTTTACTTTTGTGATGGAGGCTGAGAACCCACAAAAAATATTCTATGGTTACTAAAAAAAGTATTACTAAATTAAATCGTTTTTTTTTAGGACACTTTCCTAGTAAATTATAGAATCACAACAAATTACAAATTACATTAATTATGATGTTTTATTCTATGGCATGTCGATACCCCTTTTTTTGCTTTTAAAAATATTTATTTCAAAATTATTACCGCCGATTATATTAAGTTTTTAAAAATATTCCGGGTCATGATAATTCTTAAAAAGATTTTCGATATTAACAAAACAGAACAAAACAAAAATGTTAAACTATTCAAAGTCTAAATTATAAAAGAAACTATTCACGTTATTTAATTAAATATTTGATTGCGATGAACTTATTATTTCAATTAAATTACACTTCAGATTACAAATGTTTAAAAAAATCGTAATTTAATAAACACTTTAATTTTGTTGAATAAATATATAAACATTTATTTTCTAGGTGTACAAAATGTAGTATAAGTGGAGATTGTTTTATTTGTAGTTTTTATAATATTATTCAACATTTGAAAATCTTTAACAATCTGTTTTTAAGTATCAACAGATATATATTATAGTTATAAGGATTATTTTCTGTTGCACTACAATTTAAAATTATATTTTAGTTATAAATATATTCCTGGCTTACTATTTTCTTATTTATTTAATTTTCCAAGACAATAGATAAAAACAATTTAAGTTATTTTGAGTCAATAGTATTTGTATATGTTATATTTATGAAAGTGAAATCAAATGAATTTATAAACTAAATCTTGTTTTTGTGATAATCTTAGAGCTTGAGATCCTCCGCCTTGCAGCGCCTCAAGCACACTCCCATCCGGCAGACATCCTCGTCCAGTGATCGGAAGGCTGCATTCCGATTTTTGCAGTTATAGGTGTCCATCACACACTGATTGGCGAACTCATGGAGGCAGATGCCGTTGGTGGCACAGATGGGCATGTACTCGTGCTTGGTGCACAACTGGTCGCAGTTCTCCATTGGCATGGCCATGCTGGTCATCTCCATGGGCGCTGAGGTAGTCATTCCTCCCATCAGCAGGTGGTGACAGATTCTCGTTGGCACCCGTTTCGGCATCATTGTGGTTATTGTGGGTGGTGCATCGGTGGTGCGACTCGGTGGCATCACCATAACTGGTTTGAATACGGATGCATCGGGATTGGGGATTCCCGGATTGGGAATGCCATGATTGGGAATTCCGGGATTGGGGATTCCGTGATTTGGGATTCCAGGATTGGGAATGCCTTCATTAGGGATGCCTCGATTGGGTATTCCATGATTGGGGATTCCTGGATTCGGAATTCCATCATTAGGGATGCCAGGATTCGGAATTCCATCATTAGGGATGCCCCGATTCGGAATGCCATGATTAGGGATTCCTGGGTTTGGAATTCCATCATTAGGGATTCCAGGATTCGGAATCCCATCATTGGGGATGCCTCGATTCGGTATTCCATGATTTGGCATGCCAGGATTGGGCATTCCATGGTTGTATCCTCCCGAGCGATCCACTATGGCTCTGATCTTTCGAACATTATTCTCCGACTTAACTGTTGGCGGCACCACCACCTCCTGGATCACTTGGACCTTGCCCGGTCTGATCTCCTCGACACGGGCCACTTCCACCTTGTCCTGGATGACGGGCTTTCCATTCGACAGCAACGGCACTTGGATGGTAATCCGACCGATCTCTGCATTTGGCACAACCTGCGCTGTGGCGAAGACGAAACACAGCAGCACTGAAAGAAAAACCACATTGAATCGGATTCAATCCAGGATAAGCCATTAATCCTCACCTGCGGCCAAAGGATAGAAATGCTTCAACATCTTGTAACTTCAACTCCAAACTCTTCTCTGTCCTTGGGTGCTGCTTGATCCAGCTTATATAACTCTTTCAGAAACAGAAGCATTCACAAATCTTACGTAATCAACTCTCCTGGGGGAACCAGTTTTCCCAGACCGGAGCTTCCTTAATAAACGACATATTTACGAGCAGCTCCAATTAGCATCGCTTTGGTTTTTTTTGGGGCAAGGCAAATAAGTGGAGTGGAGTCTTTTTATAAAACATTTCTCAGTTTATTTTGATATAAGTTCTGCGACTTGCATCCGATAAATTACATTTTAAAATTCCATATTACTTAGTGTGACATTAAATATTATGGACTTTTGTTGTTAGCATAAACTAGGCCTTAATGCACTCTAAAAAAACATCCGCTTAAGGCAATCAAATTTTTGATTAACAATTTCACACCGAATAACTATATTTTAGGCATCTCCTTAGACCTTGCTTAGGCTATTAGGGACCGGGAAGAACAGTCCCCCAAATGGTATCCCTAAATGTTTTTGCACATTCTGTCCATTTCATATTGTATTTCATATTTGCAGAGTATGTTTTTTTTTAGTTTACTAAACTGTGCTATACATTGACATATGTTTGGGGGGTTATGATAATAGTTATGTAGCGAGTAACTCCTACTTATGGTAATTGCTTCGATTTGCGATCAAACTATAACTCCGTTTACAACTCCTGGGATTGTCCATACCATAAACGCAAATTTTTTTTATATAGATTTCAGTAACTACAAAGCAGGGGCAAGCTGAGAGGGATAGGAAGAAAAAGATGTTGATAAAGTTGGGTAGTAAAAAGAAGAGAGTAGGAAAGGTAAGGAAAATACAGAATAGACTCCTCAGTTTGCCCGCTTTTAACTAAATTGGAAATTTCCACCTACCAAATAGTAACATCTCTTCACAAGGTTCCCCCTTTCTGTTCTATACACATCATTCGCAAAACACAATTATGGTAACATGTCGTTGGATCAATGAATTATCGCGATCCATTTCTTTAAAGAATAAAACAGTTTCAGGACTTACAGGCTAACAATATTTATAGGTAATATCTTTTGGGCTCATCAACAACACGAACTATACAAATCTCAAAACTAGAAACGACGAATTTTGGCTCTCTTTATACAAAAAACAATGGACAAATTGGGGATATACTCGTAGACATACATTCTTTGTGTTCTCCTTCCATTCGGTTTTGGTTTTGTTAAAAAACTACTACAATAAATTGTTTATAAAATAAATTACGACTTAAGTTAAGGCATAAATACATGTATAGAGTGTAGCTTACAAAGTTAACATAAAGTAAAGGTTTAGTTAGTTATGCATATTAGTTATTAGTTATTAGTGGTTGTTAGGTGGTGGTTGGCCAATGGGGTTTTGGTTGGCTTGTGGGTTCACTTTCGCTCCATGGGCTTGACCTCCAGCAGCTGGGGATAGTTCTCCACAATGTTGAGTAGGATGGTGTCTATGTAGTGCTTGAGTCGCACGTTCTCGTCCTCCTTTTCCTGGAACGCCTGTTGCAGCTGCAAATATTATGAAATTTCAAATTAGTTTTATTGGTTATAAATATCTTCAGTTATGGAACATAAAAAACATAGATGTGAGTCTGATTTTAGAGTTTTATTTACACCAGATGAATGAGTTAGAGAAAGTCGGCAATGAGTTTCGTAAATTAATTAGTAAACCGTGAACCAAAAAGAGTAATTTGGAAGTCAGATTAAGATTCAAACTGCGAGGCGTGCTCCGAAACCGTTCAGTGTTTAGTTTGGGTTTAAAGTATCTTGTTGTGGTTTTTGCGTGGTTGAAGCATTACCTGACTTAAGGATGCTAATGTGGCTGAATCCACAGAATCCTGTAATACAATAAATGTCAATTTAAATAGATAAAATACAGATGGCAATAGGAGACGCAGGGCAGGAAACAGGAGAATCTGTAGGTTTATACTTTGGAGTTTCATCTCGTTTTCATTGGCATTGGTGACTGTGCGTGTGCTTTTGGACTTGACTGTGTTCTTGGTGGGTGGGTTGGTGGGTTTCATTGGATGACATTGGTTTGGACACTACACTAAAAGCGGAAGCGGTTGAAGTAACGCCAACGGGTTCAACTACAAACCTGGGCTTGTGACATCTCCTCCAGCTCCTGGGCCAGGCTATTGAGGGTTCCGTTCAGCAGGTGACGGCCCTGCTCCACGCCATTCGTCAGCATGGTGGCCTGGTTGGTGAGCATCGTGGCCTGCAGCTCCTCGTTCTGCTCTTCGAGGGCTGGCAAAAACATAAACAAAATGTTAGTTAAATATAAAGCACTCTAAATCGCGTAACTCCCACTCACTTCGGTTCTTCTGGCGCATCTCCTCGAGCTCCTGGTGCAGCTCCTCCAGTCTTATGCTCTCCGGCGAGGTGGTGGGCATCGCCCGGGCCCCGCTCTCCTCGCGGGCCCTCTGCAGTTCGCTGCCCAGCTCGACCATCAACTCCTCGGCCGACTTCTTCTCCTGCTCGTGCCGGCGCAGTGCCAGCTCCTGCTCTTCGTGCTCCTGCTGCAGCGAGGCAATCTGGTCGCGGGCCAACTCCAGCTGCTCCTCGGTGCGGTGCAGGTCATTGGCCTGCTTGTCGCATAGCACTCGCAGGCGGGCGGCCTCGTCCCTCAAAGCACTCGCCTCGATCTCGGTGGCCTTGATCTTCATCTGGCAGTTCTCGTTCTGCAGCGAGGCTTCGCGCTCCACGCGGGCCAGGATCTCACGGTGACGCTTCTGCTCCTCGGCCAGCCGCTCCTCGGCGCGCAGCTCCGACTGGAAAGGTACGGATTAGTTTTTGTACACAAACTTTAGTTACATTTGAAATTATAGGGACCCTGATTCTTAATAACTAAGTTATATTTTCACTAGGTTCTATATTTATAGGATCTATATCTATATTTTTATATTCGCAAGCTTGGAACACCCTTTCACAACAATTTCTCTCAAATTTTTTAAATTTTAATGCGACTTTAGGATCGACCAAGGTAGACGTTAGTATGTCATAATTAAAAAATAAATATATTAAATTTAAACAAGTTAATTTTGTTACTTCGTTCTCATGACAGCCTTATGATATATGGTTTCGATTCCGATAAAAAAAAGGGTCTGTGCTAAGTTACTGCCCGATAAGTGTACAACTGATAGAATATTCTTGAAACTTGAAATATAAAGGCGAACATACGGATTTGCCTAAAGATGCCTATCATATATCTATATTTTATATGTTCGGGGATGTCTTCTTCATTGCATTAACATCTATTATTTTTAGAGGTATACAAAATATTTAAAACCCTTCCCTTCTTAGTCACATTTCTATTCGAATACCCACCTCTCGGTACTGCTCCTCCAGCATGTGAAACCGGGCCTGGAGCACCGCATATTCGGTCTTCGTGCGGGTCGTGCGATCTTCAGCTATATTTTGCGTATCCGACAGATCGTCCACCTTGCGCTGCAGCAGCTCCAGCTGAAATCATACAAAAGATGCAATTTAATTAGTATTAATATCAGACACACAGAGAGAGAAAGAGATATAGGTGAGAGATGTCGACTTTACACAATCGTTTTTCATGTGCCGCAGATCGAGGAGCAGATCGTTGACCAACTGCGCATCAGCCATGGGATATTTCACATACATCGGCCTAAACCTATATGGCATACGAACTGTTTGCATATATACTAGTAGTATCTTTGACTCTCAGTTTCTGTTGCACATTATCCAAGGAATGCACTATGGGAAAACAATTCAAATTATTTCTTGCATCGTCTTTGCCCATTTGATGACTGAAGCAGACTGCCGGCAGCTCGTTTTGTTTTTCTCGAAGAGAGGAGCGACGCGACACTCGAATTGAAAATGCTGTTAATTACACTGGTTAACACAGGCCAGCAATATACGCCGATAAAGAAACAACTCACTACCCGTTTAGGAAACACTTTTATTTGTATATATTTCCCACACTTTTGCTGCCCAGTGTTGCCTGTTTTTTTTTCGCATGCCTTGCCCATATGTATCGCATAAATATCAAGCATACGCCCCGTAGCCAGCCACTTTAGCAGAAGGCGTCAACAGCACGCACACTCACTATTTTTTTATTTTTGTTTGTATTTTGCATTCAAGTTTTGGCCTGGGCCTGCTATTTGCTGGCATGTGCAAAAATCTGTTTTGCGAAATTACAGATTTGCTGGCTGCTTTGCAGCACAATTACTCATGACCCTCCCACTCACACAAATGCACAGAGAAAAAATATATAAAAAAACAGAAGATCTGAGCATGAGTCGAGAGCCTGCTTTTAATGCGATAAGAAATATGTAAGATGCAGACGAATACAGGATGTCTGACGAGGGGCTTTTTATAACATCGAATGGAGAAAAGGGTGTCTCAAAAATGGGAATGGGTTCCTTTTGGCATATATAATCTTAATAGTTTTTATATATCATTGTATATTATTATTGAAATATAATCCCTAGATCAGAGTAAACTAAACATTAGGGTGCCAGTTAATCTAATTCCATGGCACCCTCATGGGGCACCCCCCAATCCCTTGTTGGAGCCCCTCAAAAGTCAATTGAGAAGTTCAATTACTAAGCGACAACATTTCAGCGACTGTTTTTTTTTGTCAGTTCTTTTGTTCAATTTGGCTTAATTAAATGCAATTTGCCGGCCACAATTCGCAGTGCACAATTCCGCTAGATCTACAGAGAGTATGCCACTATATATACATATGTATCTATTAGATCGAGATGGGACACACGAACACACAATCGACGTCAATCGCGGCGCGGCGAATACTGAAAAAAAAGGCCTAGGGCCCCACCAAAAAAAAAAAACTAACAAAAAATAAACAAATAGAAATGGAGAAACATTTGGAGAGTGAGAGAAAACCAAAGAGAGAGAAATATTACTATATGGTACTATATAGCTGGGGTCTCAATTAGGAAGCTCAGTGCTCGGTATGTGTACAATGAACCATGCCAAAAATGAAAGAAAAAAAAAACCAAGAATATTATATAGAAACTAGAATTTAAATTAAATGTCTACCGAATTCCACAGAAACGAATACTAGCTGTGAAAAGCCGAAGTTTGAATGCTCTTTGTTAAGTTCTGAAGTGGTTTAATAGGGGAACTTCTACCAAAAAGTTGATTTCTATATGTTTGTAAGTAATACTAGAATTTTTGTATTTGATCAAATTAAATATAATTATATTCCACAAAATTGTTATCCTATTTTTAATCAGAGTGTTTTGAGGAATTTTTATAAAAAAATGACTTTTTCTATATATTTATAAATGATAAAAGAATTTTTGTATTTGCTCAAATTATATATAATTATTTTCCTACATATTGTGATCCGATTTTGAAACAAAAAGTGTTTAGGGGGATTTTTATAAAAAAAATAAATACTTTTTCTTTATATGCATAAATGAATACACGAATTTTTGTATTTGATCAAATAAAATATAATTTTATTCCACAAAATTGTGATCCGATTGTTAAAGAAAAAACTTTTTTTTTAAGAGCTTTTAAAATGTCATAGTATATAGCATAAATACCAAATGACACATTATTCTTATTGACCAACTGCAAGTTTATCAACTTATTAAAAGAACTAAGAATTTAAGTACATTTTTCTCGCTTCAAAGAGTATGAAGACTGAAGAAAAATCCCAGTAGCCAAAAAAAAATGGCAGAGAAAACAAAAGTCGCGTCTCATTCAGAAACCGTTTTCGTGGGTCAGAACGTAAACAACAACAACAAAAAGTCATAAAAAATAAAATGTTGCCGGGGCATAAAGAGAAAACAATAAAAGTGTAAGACAAATTGAGTAACAAGTGACGAGGAGTTGGTTGTACGAGTATATAGAAAAAGAAAAAACAAAAATCTGACTGTTGGGTTGTTGGGGATATGGTTTCTCTAAATGCTTCTTACTTCTGCTTGTCACTTTTCCCGATTTTTGTTTTTGTGACGCCTAAAAAGAAAAGGTGTTCCAGGGTCATTAATGCCACAAGGCCTCCTTTTGTCGTTGTCGAGGCCCTTTTGATTTTTCCAGTCTCGTTTTGACAAGTTGATGGGGCGACAGGTGCCACTGAATGATGGGAAGTTGGCGATGGAAAGTGCGGAAATACGCAACAGATGTTTGGCCCCCATTGAAGGTTGCAATGGGAAATAGGAAAATTGGCTAAAATAAATTACAAGTCAACAGGGAGGCAAAGCTTGAATATACAGGTGTACAATGCTATCTGTATTAATTAAAAATTAATTTAAAATTTAAATTAAGATACTTAGGAACCACATAATTAATAAAGGATGTGATTTTTTCTATGCTGTCTTCATTTGAGCACTTTTATTATTTTGTGAGTGGCATTTTGGTTGTTATTTCAAAATAATGCATTTTTAAGCGTCCTTTGAACATGAACTATTATATTTCTTTTAAAAAAAATTACGTTTAAAACAATAAAATAATATTAACATCGTTTTCTTCTCGACATAATCAAATAATTCGATTTTTACTCCAATTAAGCTCTTAACTGTATAAAGGCTAAAAGCTAACTAATAATAATAAGCGACAAACAATCAAATATTTTGTACTAATAATTTAAACAACTAAGAATAACTTGGTACTTAGGTAAGCTTGAATATTAAAATCAAATTTTTAATTTAAATAATTCTGTTTAATTTTGATCGGCTTCTAGAATAACTCTATATTTTATTTAAATTAAAACAGTATTTCCCAAAACCCAATTTTTGTTTAGTACTTCTTTCTTTAGTACTTCTAAAGAATCACAATTTTAATGACCTTCCCTTTACGGAGATGAATCTCCTTGAGTTCACTCATTAACAGCTCGTAAATAACGCAATGAAAAACAATTGAGGAAAAAAACGTTGAACACTCGGAAATTATAATCAGCATTAGCTTTGACCCGAAAAACTAGAAGATCTGTGAGCTTGCAACACTCACACACGATTTCCTTCTCCAATGCCCCACAATTGTTACATTTATCAAATGAGCTGCTCCATTGCTATATGGATCGAGAATACTAACAAACAAAAATCTGGCATCCGGCGGAGGGTTATCGCTTTACAGAAGCTGGAACTGACCTCCAGCTAAGTTTCACTCTTTTCCGATCTCTGGCTTCGCAATGGGAATAATGAAAAATGAACTTAATAATTGGTTGCATAAAAAGCTGGGAATCTTCTGGCGGAGATTCTTTTCTTTCTTTTTTTCTCATCGCCCTGAAAGTGGAGCAATCGCTTCCATGGGTTTTTCTTTTCTTAATTCTATCTTTTGAACTCGTATGAGTTGCCTTCGGTTACTTTCGTTGACACATTTCGCCCCGTCGAAAGCTAATCATCAATTTTGTTACAGTTTTTTGTATCATTAATTTCGGCTTCGTCAACTCAATTTCTCAAAATGTCTGCTTTTGGTTTTTCGTTTTTCTTCTGCTCGGACAGATGATTTGTGGCGTTTGGTGATCTCATTCGGACGGATTTTTGTTTATAGTTAGCAGATGTCTGGCAAATTATATGGCAAACACAACACAGCTTTTCTTCGACTTTGAAATTCTATTTTCGGCCCAGTTTTGACGTTGAGAAAGGTAAATATGTCAAGGAAATCGTAAACAAAGTTTAGTAAAACCATCAATTGGGAAATAAATCAAAACAACAATACAGAAAATACAGGAAGAAAAATATAAGAAAGAAATTGTTACATTTTTCGTAATTAATTCATCAATTGAAACTTTGTACAACAATTTACTAGCAATTTCCCAAACAATTCCTTCATCCGCTCCCAACTCACTTCACTTGTTTCCAACATTTTTGTATCTGTAAGTTTTCTGTATCCCAGTAATAATTGATTAAAATGTCAAATCGGACTCAACCGAAGGCAACACAAAGTTAGACTAAACCAAATGACATTCAATTGGGGCTTATTTATAGCGAATGGACTGGACATTATTGACAGGCTCTATACTAGACATGGGTTAACTTTTAGAATTAAAAAAAGGGGGGCGTCGGCCCGCAACCTCCAAATGAACCCTGAACTTTGGATGGAATTAGTGCCATGAAATCTGAATCAAAATCAGGGGAATGCATTCGGAATCGCTGCTTACTTGCTCATTTAGATTGTCGCATATCTCGGCGCTGAGGGCACCGTTCATCATGCCCGCAGGAACTGATCCTCCTCCGCCAACTCCTCCAACACCTCCTCCGACGCCACCGACTCCTCCTCCTCCTCCTTGTCCTCCTCCTCCGTTGGTTTCCTCGAAATCGCAGAGCAGCTTGTTCTTGAAATTCTTGAGGTTCTCCAATTTAAAACCGTTGGTATTTGTATTGCTAGTTTTATTGTTGAATTTACTTGTCAGATTCTCCAGATTATATAACTTGTTGTTATTATTGTTGTTGTTATTGTTGATGTGATTGTTGTTGTTCGATTCGAGGCTGTTGTTGTTCGTCTCCAATTTGTTTTCGATGAAGACCAGCGAATTGGGTTCCGAATTGGATGGCACGATGTCCTCGAAGTCAGCGGGATTCAGGCTGAGGAAGGTCTCCTGATCGATCAGGATGGGTGGATGATGCTTACCAAATCCGCAATATTCCCCACCCCCCGTCACTCCCAAGCTGTAGGCGTTGCTCAGCGGATTCTGAGTGGCACTGGTATTGAAGCTCAGATTCAAATCCTCCAGACTCTCCGTGGACAATTTCCGGTTCGCTTGTCCTGCTCCGATCCTGCACTTGTTGTTGAGATTGTTGTTGTTGTTGTTCGTGGCGTTGCTGTTGTTGTTGCTGCTGCTCTTGTTCGAGGGTCCGACAAACTCGAATTGGCCCGCCCACATATCATAGGCTAAGTCGATGCTATCGGGCTGGCTGGCAGGTTGACTACTCATGATTTTCCTTTTGATCAGCTTTTTTCTTTTGGCTAAATTAATTTGCTGGGGCGTGGCACTGGTTGGGGGTGTTTAGTTGTTGTTGTTGTTTTTCACACTTTATTGTTATTTTTGTGATTTATCTTTTATTTGGGAAGACAACTTGGTCTTGATTTTATAGGCACATTATTCAGATATTTTGTGTTTGGTTTAATCTTAACTCGCAATCATTTTTTAAGGCACTTTTCTAGGCATTTTTAGTCTTTGCTGTGGCTGCTTAAAATATTTTATGTATCAGTAAAGGTATTTATATTTTTAATTTAGTTATTGATATTATTATTTAAAAGGTTGTTCCTAAAAATTATATTTGCTTAAGTACTTCCCTTTTAGCGTTTTGTCATTATTATTATTATCTTTTAATTTCCGTTAACTGTTATTTAAATTTGTCCCTACTCTTCAACAACTTTCCCAGCTTTTTCTCTCATAATTATAAACAGAACAATTCTTCTGCAGATCTTTCTTCAGAGATTGTCCCCCACGAATTTCTACGAAATTAGTTTTTTGAACTGCCGCCTGCAGAGTTCAGAGCGAGGAAACAAAAGAATTTTCATCGCTCCAAGCATCAAAATGAATTATGCAGAAAAAAAAAAAAAAACAATAAATAGAAGCTTAGCAAATGATTTCTGCTTTTGAATCTCGATGGCCTTTAGCACAATTCTTAACAAATTGAAAGGTAATTGTTTGGGATTGGGTTTTGGATTGGGAAAATCTAAATGGAGAGGAAAGCAGAGCGGGCAACAAAGGAGGGGGAAAGTGGGGGGAAAAGTGGAAAAGCCATAACGAATTTTTCTGTATTTCATGCAGGAAATGTGCGCCTGCAAAAAAAACAAAGATAAACAAAAGAACCGACGGAAGACAGTCCATAAACCCAAGCATTCTCCGCACTCCACAATCTGCAGTCTCTGCAGTCTGTTTTCCCATCCCCAGTCTGGTTCTTTCTACACGACTGACTTTGGTTTCTTCTGGGCTTCTTCTGGCTGAGTTTAATTTCCTCGTTGAATTGATGAACTTCGTGTAGATAAAACAAAGCCAGAAGAAACTGTTGGTGCATGCAATTCTTCTGCCGTAACTGAAGAAGAATTGCATAATCAACTAGGAGATTGTCTTCGCTCGGTTTCTCAGTCTTCTCCGTCGATGATTCAATTCATCGCTAGAAATGCGCAGAGGAAAATGTGTCATGAATTTGAATTCTTCATCTTCTGCCAGCTAAATTGTTTATAATAAATTGTGTGATTCACACAAGCAAAAAAACAAGAATTACAAAAATTAAGATCAAAATAAGAGAGAGCGCAGAATCCACAATTCTGCACAATTGCTCAAGTCAAATGGGCTTAAGTGCCTTGTCATAATAAATTTAAATTTATTTGTTTTACTTATTTTCCCCAGCTGAGAAATGAGAACACTATTTTGCAAAGAAAAAGCGACTCAAGGGGTTTTGGAGATTAAAGATCAACGGATATGATACAATCAATATTATTCTGAAATATATATACTCTTAATATTCATCAACAATGAATAAATAAATAAAATATTAAACTAAGAGATTATTCCTGTAGGTATGAAAATGCATTTCAGAGAATTGGCGAAAGATTATTATAATAATTATAAATAAACCACATTCTCTTGCCAAATACTCAAATTTGAATGTCAACTTTCTGTTGGCTGTAATTTTCTGTTTATTTTTGGCTGCAACAATTTGGTAATTTCTTCGCTCTAACCAATTATTGGTAAATCCAAAACGCTTTGGAAACCCCACTTAAGCCCCACAAACTACAAAACCACAAATCCCTCAGAGGCCACAAGACAGAAGTCCAAATAATTTGACCGCAAGATCCATTGATCTATGGACAATTTTGTCAATGAAGCATGGCAAAAACATTAGCAACAACAACAGCATTAACAACAACATTAACCAACAACATTAACCAACAACAACAACTTTCACCGAACAACTTGTATGTAGTGGACAACCTAAAACAACAACATCTGAAGACCCTGTCACATATATCTTGTGCAACTTGTTTCGTTTCTTTGGAAAATTATGATGAAAATTGAAAGTAAGCGAAACAACAACGAGAGGCTTCAATAACATTTTCTATTTTCAACTGAAATATTTTCAGATCTCAATGCAGTAGCAGACACGTTTTATGATGCATCATTCATCGCCTGACTGCCAGAATCTTTTGGGGTTGAGATGGAATATCTTTTGCATTTTGTGGGGGATCATTTATAATGGAATGCACACGCGCCATTCGTCGGTTGGAACTATTAAAGTATATTCATTCCCCAGCTAAATCATTTATATGGTGCCATAAAGATTGACTTCTATAGCATAAATAACTCAAATTTTGTGGCAATACGAATGGGTGGAGTCGGTTAAGTCATGGTTGAGTTAGGATAGGGTTGGGGAATATTATAGATAGATTCGAAGGGTTCAAGGGTAATTATTCCAGAAATATAATACAACTTTAAATTATTTGATTCCTATCTGCATTTAAATTAACTCCCAAAGGCGTTTATTTACATTTAAATAGTATATTTTCCATTTGCAAACCCTTGGATCAGCCGGAACCCTTAGAATTCCTCCAGTATTTCAACTTGGCAACGAATTCGTGTCATTTGCCGCGACTAACCTCGATTTGTTGGCCTGGTGTTGCAGTCTGATGTCTGCAGTCTGCAGCCTGCATTTGCATTGGCAATTATTTATTCTGTTGTTGCATTTTACGTGGCAATAAACCTTTTAGACGACCGCCCACGCCAAGACAAAGAACTAAAAGGTGAAACTAAAAAACAACATGCTAACCTCATTTAACAAACTGAAGGGAACAAATAAAACAAGACAGACAACAGCTGTTGGCTGTCAAACGAAGGAAGATCTACCTCGAACTGAACTCTCTTCTAATTAAGTTTTTCCTTCCACAGCCGGAGAGAAAAACTCAAGCATTCAGTCAACAAGAACATTAAACATTATGTTAATCACAGTTATCTCTCTCTCTCTATTCATTATATAACCAAACCCTGTTTTCTCTGTCTCGATCTTTGTTTTTCTAACTTATAGCCAACAGAGCGTAAAATGATTTTTGTTCAGACATCAAGGCAGATTCTTAGACAAAAGGCCAAACAACTTTGCATATCCTCCGCTCCGTCAAAACTATTTTCCACCTCTCCTCGATTTCTTTGTATTTTTCTTTTGTTTCAGTTTTTCAACATCCTCCAAGTTTATAATTACCAGAAAATGCAATGGCTGGCTAATTTTTTCTCTTCTTCAACATTTAAATATTTTTCTTTCGTTTCTCAGTTTTTCTATTCTAATATTTTTTTTGTAAGGTGAATCATTGGAGCGCTTATCAAAAATTCCAAATGGTATTATAGGTAAAGAGCCCTTGTCAAGGCTAAATAAAAATAAAGGTCAACACGAGGGCCAATTTAGAGCTGACATTGATAACGATTTGATTAGTTCTCAAACCTCAAACAAACAGAATTAGATTATTATATATGTATATTTCAATTAAAATTCCTCAGAAAATGAACTACAAAATTCAACTAAACCAAAACTAAAACAATTAAAACGCAAGTTTTAATGAAGAAAACTTTCCTTTTTTGTCAGCTCTGTCTTTGGGGATTTCCATATACTATTTCCAACAATTTGCTGCCTCACATATGGCCAACAATCAAATCCAGCATAAAAGAAAATTATCATTAGCTACTCTTCAACAAAATTGAATTCCACAAAGATTTGCATACAATGGCGGAGGAGGAGACCAGAGGGAACAAAAAATAAGGATGGGGCAGTGGAAGAGGAGCTCATTAAATGCAAATTTTACTACGCTGCCGTGCATTTTCCAACAAAGTAAACCAATAAAAACATGTACGAAAACTATATGCAATGATTAAGCAAAAGAGATTCAGAAAGCGTACTTTGCGTGCTCTTCTTCTGGCAGAAGAATCTGAGAACTCTGAATATATAGGGGAAACTATATTCGAATATCGTTTGATCTTTTTTTAATAACTCATAAATCGATCAACTAAAAGTCATTAATTTTTATTATTTATTGTATTTATTACAATGCCGGTCATGAAATTAGGTGAGCAAATATTATTCATTCGAATTTCGAAAGATCTGAAGTTCTGAAAAATATTCAAATTATTCATATTGTGAATTATTTCTCTTGTAAAATATTTTTAAATATTGTTTTGATAAATTAATTAATGATCATTTATTTCTGGAAAATATTAAATAATTTTGCAGGGTGTTTTTGGGTTTTTAAAACTTGTTTTTGGGAAGTACCAATGCATTTATGTCTTATTATGTATTTATTACAATGCCAGGCAAGACATTAGGAAGGCAAATAATATTAATATTAATTTGGAAAGATCTGAAATATTCGCACAACTCTTTCAATAATTTATTATGTGAATTATTTTTATTGTTTTGTTTTATATTAATAACAACCACAGACGAAAAGGAGGCAACTGAAGATTCGATTGAGGCACGCGAAACGCGAAAAGCAAACTGAGGGAACCAACAAATTCAGGGGCAAAATAAACCGTAGCATTTAGAGAGCCTGAAAAACAGAGAGAGAATGATTCGAAGAGCGAAACTGGGAGGCGCAATCTTTATAAATAGGAAAAATAATAATAATCAACAAACAAAAGCAATGACAAGGGGAAGAAGAAGAAGCAGCAGAACAAGCAGAATAAGAGCGATCCCCCCAAGGAAAACTTTTTCGCCATATGTCCGAGGGTGATTCTCTCTCTTTATTTCCCCCCGCTCTCGTTCTCTCCAACATATGGTCTTCGACTCAGCGACAGCGCATAATTATGAGGAATTCTCCACACACACTCCCAGTCCACCCGAAATCTCCCCTCCCCCCCTCACTTATTTCCCACTCATTACCAAACAAAAGCGCAAGTGAATAAGCGTGGACACGAACCCCGAGTAACGGGACGCATGCGGGATGGGATGTCTCCAAATCGTTCCCTCTCCTTCCAGCACCTTCCCTATTTTTTTTTGTTTTTGTTGATGTCATCAGCGGATTTTCTCTCTTGTTATTGTTTCTGTTTAGACCTTTTGCTTATTGGTTTTTATGTTTTATTTTCAGTTCCGGTTCGTTGTCTTCTTCTTCTTCTTAGCCTGCCCCAAGCATTGTGCCGTTAGATTTATATGCCAGCTAATTGACGAGCCAACCCATCGCCAATGAAAGAACATTTTCCTAACCAAACTTAACGGTATGGAAAATGCCTAACAAAAAACAAGAAAACAAAAAACAAGATACGAGTATTTTTAAATGAACTTGAAAATGCTATGCGTGATTCCAAATGAAAAGTTATTTATTTAAATAATTCCGCTTTTTATAGGGGAAGTCCTCAACAAAAAAAAAATATAGGGAGAGGAAGTTGTGTTGTTTTTGTGGTTACTGTTAAATTAAAGCCTCTGGATAAGCGCATAAATAATTGTAAACCATAAATGTCTTTAAAAAGATTTATGCAGAAAGCAGTTTGAAATAAAATATATATATTTTGGGGTGTTTGTATGTCGACTTGCAGCTCAAGAGGATGGATAAATAATAATAATAATGCCAAAAAAAAACATAAAATAATACTCATTTTTATATTCATATACAATTAATTGTATTTATTTGTTAGGCTATTTTTTTTTTTATTTGTGTGGTATTTGCGAAATTGCGTTTTGAAAAGCATTATTATTTAAGAAAATAGTATGAACATGTTTTTTAGGCCTACAAATTGGGCGAGTGCCTTTTTTTTACTTCTGCTATTCATGGGTTTCCCCTTTTTTCTACTTTAGATAATTGGATATTTCAAAACAAATTATATATTTATTTGATTTATTTTATTAGTTTTCATTTTGTGAGCTATTTAAACACAATTTATTGCTTGTTTCTTTTATTATCTTTTATCATTTCCGACCACCATTAAAGGCCAGTCAAAGCGTTTTTAATCTATGTATATTTTCCCATATCACACTGTTGCTTTGGCTTGCTCCTTTTATTTGTTTATTTTTTCCCATTAAATTCATCATTTATCAATTTTATGCCACACTAGATTTTAAAATTTATTAACACTCCACAGACTCATTCAACCGCACTTTTCCATTTGAGATCAATCAACCCGAATTCGCTTCAATTCGCCCGAGGGGATGGAAATTCGAAATGGGGAGAGATATATAGATATAGAGAGAAAGGGGGAATTCCACGTTGAATAAGGTTTTTCACAATTAATTATTATTAAAGCTTTTTTGTTGCTTCTTTTTCATTTCACGTTGAATAATCGTTTAATGAGCCAAAGGCACCACCTGACTGACTGTCGCACAGCTGATAACCGAATTCGATCGATAAAAGCTAACAAAATAAAGGGGGAGAAAAAAAAACTAAACACTCGCAATTAGTTGGCCCCGGGTTAAGGTAATTTAATTCAATATTTTATTTAAATTTAAACCTTTGGTTTTGCTTTTGCATTTGCCTTTGATGCAGCAGCTGCATTCGCGAGAGCGCAATTACACAAACAGAAAAACACACGCGAGCCACCCGCGCGAGAGAGGCGAGAGGCAGAGAGGCAGAGAGAGAGAGTCACGAGGAGAGCGGCAGAGCGCAAAGCGACGCCGTCCGCTTCGCTGCTCCGGGTTCCGTTTTCTTTTCGTGTTGTGCACGCGGCAAGAGTTAAATGCAATCTGAGCGCCGCCGATATCCGAGAGGGAGAAGCCAGCCCGCGGTCGCCGTCGCTGCCGCTGCCGCAGTCAGCGTCGACGGCAGCCGCGACTTGTTTTGGGTGCCAAAAAAAAAGAGAAAAACAATAACAAAACAAAAACAAAAAAACAAAACCAAGGAGCCAAAGCCAAAGCCCCAAACTACAAGCAAAACAAAAGCCACAGCAACTACAGGCCAAAAATGCGACTAATGCGACTTAGCAGTGTTGGAAATTCGCATTGCCAAAAGGGAAAATGGAAATGCACCCAGAAAAAAGTGTTGGATTAGTAAAAACCAACCTCAAATAGCAAAGAAATGCACTCACAAAATAGTGTTGAATTATTCAATACTTCAGATTCAAGTTCAAATTTGGAATTACAGAGACTTTCCTTGAGTGTTTATTAAATTCTTACAATACAAAGATTTAAGGAAATCCTAGAAATATTAACAAGTACAAATTAATGGTTTAAATTGTTTCTTTGTTATACTTTGTAACTCAAATAAAATTACAAATTTTCCCCCTCAAATAGAATATGATTTCATTTCCTCCATTCATTTTCAATACAATTACATTTCCTACCAGTTTTTTCTCCGAGTGCATGTGTGGGTAAATAGATTTGTGTAAAGTGCTTTGGATAAACCAAAAAGACAGGGGCAGAGTAAAGAGCAAACGGGGAATCCAAGCCAAGGAACCGAGTAAAAAAGAGTCAAGAGCGACATATGCGAGCATCTCTTGAACCAAATTGAGTCAATTAAAAGTAATGGGAAAGGAAAATCAAATGGAAATGAGTCAGGGAATTGAAAAAGGGTTGCAGACTGCTCCAAATGATTCAACGGGTTCGGTCGGAAACTGAGTAATTCAAATAAAAGATAGAAGAGAACAAGTACGTGGACGCAATATTAAGTATACGCCCCGATTACTTCTAAAGAGATTACTTAACTCGGGCATTTCCAATTAAAAACCCGAAATGATTATCCCTTTCTCTGCTTTTGTGAATATATAATATATATTTCTCTCTATAATCGAATAAATCAAACAATGAAAATGTCCCATTACATTTAAAGTTTAAAGTGATTGTGTGCTCGCTTCATTGATAATTCCATTAAAAGTGTGTGTTGGTATTTCTTTTGCTTGTGATCTTGGACGGGGGCCTCTTAAAGGGCTCCACAATCCTCGATAATTAGCTTCTTGCTGGTCTTGCCATTGCTGGAGCCGTAGGACTCCACCTTCTGGACGATCTCCATGCCCTCGACCACCTTGCCAAAGACCACGTGCTTGTTGTCCAACCAGCTGGTCTTCCCGGTGCAAATGAAGAACTGCGATCCATTGGTATTAGCTCCGGCATTGGCCATCGAAAGGGTGCCGGCACCCGAGTGCTTTAGCTCGAAGTTCTCATCGGGAAACTTGTTTCCATAGATCGAACGTCCACCGGTTCCATTCTGATTGGTAAAGTCACCGCCCTGGCACATGAAATTCGGGATGACGCGATGAAACGGGGATCCCTTGTAGCCATAGCCCTTCTCCCCGGTGCACAAAGCACGGAAGTTCTCCGCCGTCTTGGGGACCACATCCGAACGCAACTCCATCACAACCCTTCCGAGCTTCTCCTCGCCGGCAGCGATATCGAAATATACACGTGGCAGCGACATCTTCGCAAATGCCGAAAATTTACGCAAGAAAGCCAGATCTAACAGGGTTAATATCCAACGATTCCCAAATACAATAAATACAATTTCAATTCTTACCGATATATATTTTTTGATGACGACGTCCGGTTGGTTAGAAAATAAAATCCCAGGGGATCCTTACGGTCCAACGACTGAAGTTGAACTGAATTATATTCGGTTCTACTTAAAAATCTAAAGTGAAACTCGGTGAAATTCGTTTCACAGCCTACTATAAACAGGTAGATTCTAAAAGATATTTGAATTAATATCTCACAGCCTACTTTTTATATGGAAAACTCAAAAACTGTCAAAAATCCACAGCCTGCTTTTTCTGTTCCAAAATAAATGGAAAATCCAAATAACAAATCAAAATTAATATAAAATGTAATAATATTGCAAGAGTTTTGTACTTCGATATAGATTCACAAATAGAGCGATCTTTCTATGCCTATAAAATACAATAATATTATTCCGATAGCTTATCTTTATTATCGTCCGATCCCCAAGTACATATAGTATAGTATTTTCCTATCTTTATAGTATCTTCTACCCCAACTTTTGCAATCTTTATTTGCCTTTCGGCTTTTGTTTAACCAACTCCGCAGATCGGAAAACGTTTAAAGTCTGCCTTATTTGGTTTTAATTTGCAGGTGTGTCCCAACTATACGAATACATGTATATATATATAATTAGATACAACTAATTTTGTCAATATTTATGTGTCAGTCGGCTGAAACTGTGTGAAATATTTTCAAGTTGCAATTAGAATTCATTCATTTGTTTGTTTGAATTGTTTGCATTGAATTCAAATATTTCAGCATATAGCACTCCTTAAAATCCCCTTCTTAGCCAATTTGTTTGTGTTTGGCTCATTTTGTGTACACAATATATTCAGTATTCAGTGTTTAGTTTAGTTAGTTGTCAAGGCGACGAGTGGTTTTCAGGTAGATATACAAGAATCGGGCAAGGAACGATAAGATTGGTAACCAGGGAAGAAGTAAACAACAAAAATGTTTAATAGAGTTGCAGGACTTAAAAGACCAGCGAAAATATGTATCTAGTCTCTTGTAAACTTTAAGCGAAAGGTTCAAGATGATTTTGTGAGCGAAAAAAATAATAATTCGCACGTAGGCTGTAATTGTTAACTCAAGTAACCACTGCCTCATTACTGGTAATAAATTGTGTGGCGGGCCAAAAGCGAAGACCGGCAAAAGATACAAAATCCGTAGTTGGCTCGGACAAGTGCAGCCCCAGCTTCGGTTCGGATTGAAACTCAAAACTTGAACCCAATTCGATTCGATGCGACTAGATACCCATTAATGTAACGCCCCGTTTGCCTTGGGCAGCCTTGTGCGAAAATAAAACAAAAACGAGGGAAACGAATAAAAAAAAAAAATAAGATATTGTACCTGACGTAATGGAAAAAGGCGAAGGCGTAACTGCTCCCACTGCCACGCCCTCGGGAAAGAGGCGCCCATTTTTGTTTCGCTAGTGTGTGGGAACATAAATTCACCTTATGGCCAATTCTTTTGGCGATTTTTTAGCTTAGATAATAGACGGCCAAGAAGACAAGAAACACTTTTGTGGGTTTGTTTTAACACTTACCAACCGAAAGGAATTCTTAAGATAAAAGTGCTTGAGGTAGTTGTTTTTTTTTGTTTTTGCTGTTTCTGTTCAAGTGCTTACCTGGAAGTAGAGAGAAAAAAACAAAGAATGAATTATTATTAGATTTGCCAGATAATGGCTATGGAAATGAGGTGAGTGTAAAGTCAACATCAGAGTAGCTAAAATGTCAAGCCCCGGTAAGGTTCCACAGGAAATAGGAATTAAGAATATACTAAAATTAGAATTTAGACTGAAATGAAGAACCATAATCACTTACGAAAAGAACGAGGCTATTAAATGTGCATTATTTGTAGTGGTTTGGGCTATTAGGGTACCACATAATTGAAGGGAAATTATGGGTAGTAGTCCCTAAACTAGCTAAGGAAATCTTTAATCATATTCATCAAAGAAATAACTCAATAATTTAGGGAATATTTCAGATCGATTTAGGATAGTTTATTAATTAGTAAAGAGCTATTGTGAGGCATTACAAATACTTAAATAACAATTGGTAAATACAACTAGCCAAGGAAATCTTTACTCATATATATCAAATCAATAAGTTGATAATTTAGAAAATAAATTGAGCTACTCTGAGGCATTACAATTGCTGAAATAATAATTGGTTGATCGGTAAACATTAAAGTAATTTTCCCTAATAAAATAAAGTCTAAAAAACAATTTTAAACGGAATCTAACAAAATATTTTCTACCAGCTAAAAATTTAAAAATCCCCCGAGAAAAAGAGATAAGGAAATCTTTACTTAAATAAATCAACTAAATAACTCGGTAATTTTGGGAATAATTCAGATCGATTTAGAATACTTTATTATTTAGTACCAGACTTATTGGTTGATCAGTAATTTTCGCTATTAAAATAAAGTTTTAAACACAATTCTGAACGGAATCTAATAATCTATCAGCTAAAAATAAAAAAAAACCCCACATATAATTACAAGTAGCTAAGGAAATCTTTACACATAGAACTTAAATAAATAACTCGATAATTAAGGCAATATATCATATCAATTTCGAATACTTTATAAATTAGTACAGAGCTACAACAACGCCACAATAATTGGTTGATCGGTAAGTAATTTTACCTAATAAAATAAAGTATTAAATACATTTCTGAATGGAATCTAACAATATTATCTACCAACTACAAATGGAAAAACCCCCTTAAAAATAAACACAACTATTACCGGCCAGAGAGACTAAGCCCCTCATCGATCGAGTCAGCAGGTGAAAAGCGGCTAAGGAAAACGGTTTCTGTTCACCCACACTTAGCAAATAAAACACCAACAAAAGAAGGCCCAGAAAATGGGCTTTGTCTTGCAGTTCCGTGGCATTCCATTCCGTTTGCCACTTGCCACCTGCCACCTGGGGCCATCTTATCGATTAAACAATTTTTTTGCTGGCACCTTTGACGCCCACCCTCCAAGACCCGCCACAACATAAAGAGCATAAAGCCGGGCCGGGATTCGACTAGCCGAGGGGAAAAGGGCCGAGTAAGCCGTAAACGAAAATCAATTTTTAACCCAAATGTGACGTTGACCCAGAAACGACGATGGAACGATGAATTATTAAAGACCCACACACAACGAATTGAAGCATAAACGTTGCAATTATCATAATTAATGCAAATGCGCCTTAAAGTAGACCGAAAAGAAAAACGAATTAAACACTTTGGAGACGTTTACCACAAAACAAAAACGTTTAGTCCCAAAATGGGGCAAGACTGTTGTGTTAGGGCAACAGATGATGCAAGTATATTTGAGGGAGGAATGAGGACAAATTGGGTGCTTAGTCATAGTTGGATCGGATTTTATGGAGTGCATCTTTGAGACGTGGTAAAATTACATTTTTTGATGATTATTTTTGGGCGTGACTTCGTTGTTGGTATTTATTAAAGACTTATTATGAAGTCACTCTCATAAAATGCTATTAAATCCTAAAGTTTTTCTTAGATTTTGAGTTTTTTAAACTAATTTAGAAACATATAAAATAATATGTCCATCAGAAATATCAATTTTCCACTGGTAATAAGTATCTTATGTATATTTGCTAAGGAAACCCATAAAGAAACTCATTTGGAAATAAATATATACCCATTCTTGAATGAATATAAATAAGAAAATAAATAAAAATCAAACTCAACAATAGTTGAATAATATGGGAAATGTTAATTTCTGTTCCTTTTTTATTTTTTCCTCCCGATCCCAGCCATCATTTGTATTCAATTTATTCTATTTATGCCTTCTTTTAGGCAGACACCTGGCCGAGGCTTTTTTGTTTATTCGATGTCTTGTAGGTGGCTCTTTACAGTCGACGCCTTCATCAATCTGGCGAAGATATATATATGTACCATATATGCAGATACCTACAACCTACAGAGAGGGAGAGACATTCAATTTTGGGAGATTACCAAATCCTAAGCATTTTGCTGGGGCAACTTCAAGTGGTGTCTGTCGTCACCGCAGCAGATACTCCACTTGTGCATGTATTAACCCAAAAACAGAAAAAAAAAAAAAACAGAGATCTCCTCCCCACATCGGTTGCCAACTCTGACAATTGAACAAATCGCAACTGTGCGGCATTGTTTTGGGACTGCCTACAGTTATAATTGCATAAGTGCGACGATGCAAATCCCAGCTGCGACTGCTGATTTTCATCAGCCTCTGACAGCGCTGGGAAAACTAGGAAAAGCTTAGGGAACTACGATCTCAAGATCTCCGCAGATCCCCCTGCTTATGTAAGATCAATGCGATTCTCTTCTTCTGCCTTAGATTGCCCTGGAAACTGACCTCTGCTGTTAATTAAGCCAACGGAGCATTGAAAATGGAGGGGGTTGGCAATAGCCGGAATTAGGCCAACAGAAGTGAAAGAAGAATTAAATAGAAAATCATATTTTGGTGCAGTGAAAATCTTTTCGGACACGCTTAACACTCTTCTGGGCATTGGGCCAAGCTTGGGGAGCAAGTGGAAAGTCTTTCGGGAAAGTTTCGGGGGGTTAAGCTTTCATCATTTTCACACACTCAATTTAGTTAAAGTAAAAAGTACTTTGGGAAATAAAAGCTATAAATATTTTTAAAGATATTAAAGTTCTCAAGTTCTCAAATTAATTAAAACCCACCAAAGAACAGTGTAAATATGTGATCAGGTTTGATCTGAGAAATTTCTCTTTACTTAGGTTCTTAGATTGCATAAAGTATTCTTCAATTAATTACATTAAAAATAATATTATAAAGCCCATAAAATTCAATGCAGTTGAAGCAAAGCCAAATTATATATCATTGCTTTAAGTGCACTTAAAATACATAAATTTAGCGAAGGAAATAAAATATGGGTAAATTAATAGACAAATTATCAACTGCCTGAATAAATTTAGTTGTGGCAAAAACATTTATTACTTCAAGGAATCTAAATTTTATTCAATATTACTATTATTTAAATACTTTGTAAATTCCATAAAATGTATTTTACATCAAGTTTAATGATTAAATATTTTTGAAAAATTATCATTTACCTTAATAAATTTACTTTTGACAACAAATTTGTATTACTGAGATATGAATTTACTTAACGTTTACAAAAATCATAAGGAACACAAATTTGGTTCTATTAATTAGATTGATATTTGGTAACTATTTGGTAAGCTATTTTTATTTATTTTATTGTCTGATGTATTTAAAGACAAAGAACTCTGATACCTTTCAGCCTAAATTGTTGGTTGAATTACCATTGGTTTTCCACACCTTTTTTCTCTGCCAACTCATTAGGTATTCAGCAGCGAGTTTCACACAACAATCAAAACCAAATGAGAGGCACTTCTATGACTGGTAATGGTCTTTGGCCCAGGCAACCCAACCTTGCATCCTATCCTCTTCTCCTACCCCACCCAATCCCTATCCTTCTACCAATTTCGTTTCCGCTTCCCGTTGGCCTGTTGCATAAAAGAACAATCGCACTGAGGCGTTTTTTTCAAAATTGATTCGTACGTGAGGTTTTTTTGCAAACATTATTTTTCTGCCGCTTTGTTTTTCAGCTTTTTCCACCTTTCCTTTTGCTGTCGCTGCTAATAACTTTTACCAGGTTCATACTCCTTTATTTGTTTATTTATTCGCAATTATGCAGCAATTTTACACCTGTTGCCATTGCACATTTGGATATCCCTATCGGTGGCATATTGTTTTCCCTGCTTTCCATCAGGAAGTCTCTAAACTGAAAGTTGGACAGGAAAGAAAGTCTTGTGCAATCACTTCATTAACAAATGGGTTGAACAAATGAAAGAAAAACATATTTAAAATTTAAAGGTTTATAAAAATGTAAATATTTTATTAAAATCATTTCCATAAACTTTTTTTGCAGTTTGTCCTTAAAAGTTGAACAGATCCCAAAGGTGGCCATCATTTTGCGACCTCTTTGGCACCCAATCAAATCAGCAGAGAAAAACTCTAACATTAATCTCAAAACTTGCCCAGTGGGAAATGAAATGTAATTGGCATTAATTCGAGGGAGGCTGAGTGAATTTCAATGACCTTGGGGCGCCAGCCAATGCACTCCCCCATTTGAAGATGGAGAGCCTGCTGAAATGCTTTGGCTTTTTCGCTTTATGTAACACAGAAAGCAAGCGGAGCACAATCTCAGATTCGATCCGCAGATAGCCGTGGACAACCCACACACACAAGGCCTAAAAACCGAGCCGAGACCAAAATCAAAACCAAAGTTTCACCTGCCAAGTAGCCACGAACTCCGGAGTGAAAAATACCAGCGAAGGTGACTGCCAAATGCAATGGCAGGCGAGGCGAGGGAAAGAAAGAAAACACGTTTACCGCCGAAGATCCAAAGTGAAAAGTCACAGACTCACTTTTCCTTGGAACTTCTCCTCGCCCAATTGAATGGAGAAACATTTTCGGAATTTCGTCTCAATGAAAATTGTTTTCGAGCGTTGGGAAATAATTTTGCTATTGCGAATTTGTCTCCAATCCGTTCGGTTCAAGTGCAGATTTTGCCTGCTCATTGACAAACTTGATAACTTGCTTTTTTTTGGCCAATTCATGCTACGGAATTTATTTATTTATTTTTTTTGCTGTCTAATGTTGAATCTTTTTGAAATCAAATTGTGCAAGTCCAACATGTAAGAAATCGAAGAGTCTAATTTGGATTGATTGATGTAATTGCTGAAGTTTCAACGATAACTAACGATCTATAACCAATTGGAAATATCAATGAGCCAATAAATCAAACTTAAACATTTAAATTCTTGTTTAGTACTACTTAATTTAAATCTGATCTTCCACTTACCCTGTAATCGTAATCATGACGATTCTCCAAACTTATGTCGCTGTACATGTCTTCGGTTGTATCACAGTTCGAGCTACGGCCCGATGAGTTAAAGCTCGACGATCTGTAGAGTTGGCTATAAAGAATCATGTTTTATTTGTTTTAGTAACCCATTTTGGAATCATTTCAAATTTAATTTAAAGAGATTTCTGTTCTTGGCACTTATTTATACTACACATTTTAAATAGTTAAATGTTAAAGATCAGCTAAAATGTTAAATTTTCTAAAGACTTTCTTTATATTTATTATGATATAGTTTTTAGAAAATTCTCTTCATTTAATTTAGAGATTTTTTTGGTACTTGGCACTTATTTATGCTATACTTTTTGAATTGTTAAATGTGAGAGAACAGCTTAAATGTAATAGTTTTAAAATTTTCGAACGCTTCTTATAGTATGTTTTATCTAATAAACATAGTTTTTAATAAGTCGTATAAACAAGAGATTTAATTTTATTCTTTTCATCCATTAAATTATTTTTTTGTAATTAATTTCTTTCTTTAGATAATTATTAATAGCAATATTAACCAAAAAGTTAAACATTTTCTTTATCAAATTTACATTTACATATATATTCTACACTTTTTCCTACAAACTGTTCTGTATTTTACATCACTTTTTCTACACAATATTTGACATTACATTTTAGCGCCATCTATGTAACGTCACTAAAGGTTTGTGTCTTTAAAGTATTGTATTTCAGTATAGCAACGGCATAGACCAACTGGTATAAATTTAGCAGAGACTCTAACCAGACATACAGTAAACTAAAACTGTAGTTGGCAGTTGCTCTCAAACCATATACATAAAATGTTCACTTTAATTGAAAAAATAAACAATATACCTTTTAGAAAGCAACCTTTATAAATTAATTGTTTTAATTTTAAATGGATTAAGTATTTAGTATTTTAAGTATTTAAATTTGTTAAATAGATAGTATTTAAGTTGAATACTTAAATTGTATTTTAAATATTGTCAAAAATCTGATAAAACCGACTATAAATTTATTTAGAAATCTTGTAAATTTTAATGTACTCATTGTTTAATTTCTTAAATGAAACTTAATCATAAGTTATTCATTTAATATGAAAGATTTACACTCACCTGGCTAAGGCATTTGAGCTAATCTGTCTGCGTCCGGAACTGAAAAATAAAAAACAAACGAAAATGAAAGTGAGTAAAAATTACAGAATCAAATAAATTTCACCATTAACCACCAAAACCGCTAAGTATAGATAAATGCACTAATTTAACCCTAAGCCTGAACTAAACTAATCTTACCCACCAAAAAAAAAAAAGAACATCGGGGAAGCCCTACGAGAAAAAAGGGCGAAATTCTAGCAATTCGAAATGCAAATAAATTAGCTGACATTGAATAGCCCTCCAAAAAAAAAGGCAACTGAGAAAAGAAACTTGTAAAACAACTTGACGCAGTCAGGCCAACAACAAAAAAGAAACCAAACACGTGATAATGAAAAAACAACACTACCAATAAAAGGAGGAAAAAACAACAACAAAAATGCGCCACCCACGCGAGCAGGTAAAAAAAACCGAAAAAAAAAACAGAAAAAAAATAAAATAAAATGGGCAGCCACTGCAGCCAAGAAAACCGAGAAATTGTAGCAGCATGAAAGGCAAACAAAACGTCAAAGACAAAATAATTGCGAAAGATATAGACGCAGGCAGACAGATAAAGATACAGATACAGATAGAGACAAAGGCGACGGCAAAGACGTAGACAACTAAATTTCGAGTAAAAGTGGATGGAAAAGCGCGAGTGGGGGAAAATTTGTGTTGTGTATGTTGTGTTTGTGTTGTTGCAAAGTAAAGTGCATATCGGGAAAATGGGTCAAAGGTGGGAGACATTTCGCAACTTGAAAGCGCTGAAAGCCGAAATGACGGAGAAAGGGAACGAGTGATGCCCGGAAAATGCCGGAAAAGTGAGTGTCTTTATTTATATATTTGTAATTTGTAATAGTAAATATTTGAAAACAGGAAAGAAAAATCATAGAAAAACTGATACCTTTTGTGAAAGAATCTCTGATTGCATCTCTTTATTTTATCTGTGATATTAAATACAATATTGAATATTCTTATTAGTTTCCTTTGTGATTTTTCGGAATATTTTAAAGAACCTTAAAAATTATTTATACTTTTCATCACCTTTCGAATATTAAGTAAAATATTTAATTTATTTTTAATAATGTTTCCTTTAATATTCTAAAACTTTTAACCAAACAAAAAGCTAATAACTCATTAACTGACATCTACAAAAGCGATCACTTAATATATAATTATAGATTGTACAATAAATTTTTGTGTGACAATTCGGCCATTAAAAACAATAACTAAACGCAGTTATTTGTACCGCCAAAAGCTTGTCAAACTAAAAACACGATCTACACGTTTTATAAGTATTTAGTTTTCTTTATGGCTCTTAGACATTTCTGCGGTTTCTTTGCGGGGTGATCTCACATGGCTTATTCGTGGAAACTGTTTTGCTTTCAAAGTGTAGATATGAAAACCGCAAAATTGTTTCCGTTTTGGAAAATTGAAAACAAGAAATGGAGTAAAATGTGCTACGAGCAGAAAAGTTTGCAAACAAAACGTTAGCTATTCCACTTATTTGTTCGCGCTGCTTTTGTTTCTGCCCCAACTGAACTCATTAACCCAGTTTTGAGTGTAGTTGAGCTACAAACAAAAAACAAAAAACAACATTAATTAAAATTAGTGTTATCTCGGTTTGCTGGCTCTCTATGAAAGATATTTTTTTTAAGCACCATAATGCAAATGCATAAAACATTATTTTGTTGTATTCATTTTGTCTACGCAAAAAGCGAGTATCAAATTTGGAGTTGCGTGCTTGTAAAATATATATAAAAAAAGAAACATCGAAAAAAAATAAGCCTGCAAATTATTGCAAATTGACCAAAGCCAAAATAGTGTTGAGGGGACCTGCTGCACAGCCACTAATTTTGTTGCTGCTGCTGCTGCAAAAATTGCGCAACATTTTGTAGCCAAATACAAAAAAAAACATAAAATGCTAAAAAAAAACAACAACCATTTGCGGTTACTTGGACAGCTGAGTTTTATGAGTCAGTTGGACGGCCGAGCGGCATTTTATTGATGCAAAGTAACGTTGACATTAAAATGTGGCCAAAAAGTTGCAGCTCAAAATAAAATCTATGAACCTGTTTGTGAACTGCTTTTCACAGACAGCTGTCAAAATATAACAAAATAAATAAGTGCTGCTAATGGCGAAATTCAATCAACATTGAAATGTTGTTGATTAATCAGATAAGTAATGCTTTAAAATTAATTAATTTGAAACATTCTAATGTATTTCTAATATATACATGTTTTTCCCTAACCAACAACCTTTGATATCTTTAAAAAATTATTTATATAATGATTATTAACTTATATATACGCAACTTTTTTAGATCACACTTTTCGGTGTTTGCTCAATTAAATACAAAAAAAAATAGCAAAAGAAAATAACGAATCAAAAAATGACACTTAATTGTACACACAGAAAAAAAAAACACGATCAAGGTAATAATGTGTAATCTCTGGGGCACACAAAAAAAAATAGCAGTTTAAATATGATTAAGGTCGTTGGCAGTGGATTGCAGGGGAGTGGAGTTTGTAGGGGAGTGGCGGAGGCTGAATGACTGAATCAGCTCCAAGCATTTGGGTAACCTTGAATTTTCAGACGGGGAGTGCTTGGAAATTTATACACACATTTGGAAATTCAACCGGAAATCATGTTTTTGTGAAGTTTTTACTTAAAAATTTGTATTTTTAAATTTCCAATTCTTCTCACAATCTTGTGGAGTAATAAATCAAAAATATATATACGAAATACCAATGGAAAAACAGGTAAAACAGTTGGAATCACCTGTTGAATAACAAAAACTCTCCCCTTCAGCACCGCTCCTGCTCTTTTTAGCACCACAATTACCGCTCCATTGCCCCTTCCACCTTCCCCTACCCCTCTTTTTGCTGTATTCTAATAACTCCCCTCGCATTGCTTTCCGCTTCGTTAGACTTTTCGCGGGGGAGGCTTTACCTGAATCAGGTGGGGATGGGGGGGCGGGGCATTGGCAAAGCCATTTCAATTGTTATTTAGAATGAATTGCAGCCTTAGCAAATCAAATTATTTTTATGTAATTTTTTTGGGTTTGAATACATAACAAAAATAGAAGGTAAATTAGAAGGAAATAACTTTAAATGAATCTAGTGTTTAAGAAAGATTTTGCTTGAATTTTGTTTTGGAGTTTATTATATTTGTTAAATAAAATTAAGATATATATACAGTTTGCCAATAAGCTAAGAAAAATTGCAAATAAATCAATCTTAATTATTTATATAGCTGAATCAGAAGTTGTGAAAAACCAATTAGTTTCTAGTTACATATTGAGTAAACTTTAACTAGACTTACAAAAGTTTAAGAATGTTAATATTTCTTAATCAATTTTAAGCCTTTTAGAATTATATATATTTTAAGCAATGATTTTTAAATATATTTTTTGATGGTACCAAAAATCGGGCACTTAAATTGTTATTGTATAATAATTGAAATTATGTTTATTTTAAGAAATGATCTTCAAATATATTTGTTGATTGCTCAAATAATTGTACAATTAAATTTTAATACTTTAGTGAAATTTAGTGAACAAAATAAGAGTTGTTTCTTTGAAAAACACCAAATGTAAAATTGGGGAAAGATGTTTTTCCAACCAAAGTGGAAAATAATCTATGGACCATTTTTTGTGTACCCGTTTATTTATTTACCAAATACAAGACGTCACACGGTGATGACAGAAACTGCCCAAGTTAAGTTCAGTCTGCATCCGAGTTAAACCTTTTAGCAAGTATCCGATAATTAGGTACAGGGGAAAGCCTCGAACCCCCCTCTTACTCTATCTGCCGAGTAAAATCACCTGACAAAGGGAGCTTCTCATAACGAGTATAAATCTTTTTATATACTCAAAAGGCAACCTGTTTGCCGCACTTGTTATGAGGCTAGCCTTAAATTAAAAAATTGTTCAAGTAAAAGTCAAAGGCAGAGGCAAACGGAAAACTTTAATGGTCCGCCCGGAGACCCTCCCGGTCTAAAGGGTCTGCCAAAATTAAATAATCAACTTAACTAAAGGTGGCAAAAGTTTCTTGAACTCCAAATGCTTAAAATTCAAAACACAAACACACAATGGACCCAAGTTTGTTTGTTTTTTATTGCCATTAACTCGCGGAGTTTCTTTTATTTTCAGTAGTAAGTATGTAGTTTTCTTTGTATTTCTTTATTTCCCTGCCTTTCTTTGGTGCAATTTATGTTTGATATATATTTTCCATGCCAAACCTCAAAGCGCGTCAATCAATCACGATCGGATTATGCAAAAAAACAAACTGCGAAAAGCAAGGCAAACAAAGCGAGTTAAAGATACAACAAATATTTTGGACAAACACCTGTCTGTCCCCCGTCCCCCCCAATGATGTCAGATTGACCCACATTTCTCTACTTTTTATTTGTATTTATCCCAGGCGGAAGTTTTTAGGCTTTTTTTTATTTTTACCTGCCCAAATCAAGTTTTCTATTTCTCTATTGCCATTGCAGAAATTGTTGCCTCAATGCACAGTGGCTTGGCTATAACTATTTCAGCTGAGTTGCCAAAGGGTGAACTGCTCAGACACACCTCGCTCACTCACCTGGCCACGCCCCCCGTCCTCCGCCCCTCGCCCCCTTCTTACCCAGAAACCGCTCATTAAGCGCCTGGGAAGTTCGGCTAATTGAAACCATTAAAAACAACTCTTTTTTTGTTTTGGGTTTCAAGAAAACTTGCGACGGCTTTCCGTCTGATTACGAGAGTTAACCACAAACTTTTCAGATTTTTGGCGGATAATTTAATTATGAAGCAAAAACTCTAAGGTTTTAATTAAAAAGGCAAGAAAGTGGGAGAAAGGGCGGCACAGTTAAAGAAAACTTGAGGTATAAGTAATATAATGAGTAGTTCAATTTTAATTATGGGATTCTTGATTTTCTTCTATGATTTTAATGATATATATGCTATCCTAAACGAACTTTTATATATCAATTAAATAACCCTTTTTAATATATTAATAATTATCATTTATATCCTCTAGGTATGCCTAGAATTTCTGTCAAATTAATTCAATTTCAATTATTTAACCCCTTTTGACACATAAATAGTTATAATATATAAACTCCAACTATGCCTTGAATTTCTCTCAAATAATTTATACGTACTTTAGTCTTCGTTTCTTCTTGAAGAAAACTTATACCCAAAAGAAAATTTCGTTCAGCTTCAGTTGGTTTCTTCAGAAAATGGTAACAAAAATTAGAAGGGGTCAAGAAATGTCGTGATTGTTGCGATTTCCAAGGAAACAAAAGCCCCCCGGAGTCAAAAGTAACTTTACGAAGAAGAAATGTACGCAAACTCTTTTGTTTTGGGGGACAAGTGAAAGTAATAATGGACGATGTGGGTGTTGACTTTCTTAACTATTTTGAATTGGGCGTGTCTTGTGAGCTTTCTTAAGAATTAGTTATGAATATAACGACAACAACAACAACAGTATTACAACTAAGTGCAACAAACAACAACAACAACATGGTGAAAGGTTTTCTGAGTAGAATTTAATACGCACTTTTCTCTCAAATGACTGCGACGACGGTCATAAGGAAAATACTCAAAATATTCATCATCCATTTAGGTGAAATCTCTGTTTTTTTTTGTTCAGTGTTTTATATATATTTTGTTGAATCTTTTATCTGTTCGTTAGCTCATTTGGTTATCATTGGTTTTTATTGCCTTTGGCTGCGTTAAGGACGTCATTGAGTTTCGTTTTTGTTGGCTTTAACCGATAAGGTTTATTTGACTTAACTTTGCGATAAGTATCTTTATATCTGTGGTTTTACCAAGAAATTCCTTTGTTTATTAGAGCAATTAATTAATGGAATATTATAATATTATTATTGTAACCCAAACAAGGTTGTTGGATAATAATTAAGTACGTTTTTTAAATTGTATTAATAAATACATTAACACGGTTTATTTTCGTACTTTATATTACAAAAAATTATCCCGATTTTAAAAACAAAGCACAATTCACTTATAAAATTTCACAGATTTAATATGTATTAAAATCCTTGTAAATTATACTTTTTAATGTCATTTTCTGTAATTGGATAATTCACTCAAATAAATTAAGTTAGAATTTCCAGAAATTGATTAGACAGTTTTAATATTTATTAAAATCCTGGTAAATTATACTTTTTATTGTAATTTTTTGTAATTGATTATTCACAATGATTGAGTATTTGAATAGGCATTATTCACACACTATAAATTAACACCTCACTGAGATATATCAACGAGTGATTAAATGATTTTCCTGGATATTAACAACTTTTCGCACTCCTCTCCTTGACCATCCTTAATTGGTAACGAAATTTATAACAACCATTTGCTTCACTTCTATTGTGGTTTATGAGCCGCCGCTCAACAGATCCGTGGCACCACAAAAGGAAATTTCGTAGAAGAAAACGCACCACCCGTACACCCATCATCATCATCCGCAAATTAGACACACTTTCGCAATTGACTGGCCCCACACTTCACTTTTCATTACGAATCCCCTCAAGCCTGACACAGCCAAGTTAGCCACAATTGCAGCCGAAGATTGTTAATATTTGATGAACACGCGGATGGGGATATCGCTCTGATAACGTCTTTAAACGCTCTCCGAAAGCGAAATCGAATCGAAACGAAATCAAAATCGAAATCAACCGCTGGAGAGCTGGTGAGCTGGCGAGCTGCTCTCGCTTTGACCAACTGGCAAACTGGCAATAAAAATGGTTTAGCCACTGACGGGAAACATTTATATGGCTGCTCTCCGGGTAATTAAGGCTATAAAAATGATTCGATTTTGATTGATGGATCTCGACATGGTGAGTTGGAAAAGGGCGGGACTGAGGATGAGGATGGGTTGGGATGGGTGTTGAAACTGCACTTTAGACCTGCATTAAAAAGTCGATTACTCTCTCAACTTCTATGCCCTTCGGCAATCAAGAGCTTCAGTTGATTGGCTCAAAAGGTGTTGAAATGCAGTTGTGTTATTGTGTTATGAGTAAGTAATTAGTGGGGAATGAATCGAAGAAGGGGGTCGGAAAAGAGTTTACGAAATCTACGAACAATGTGTATTTTATTAGATTAAATTATAATCTTAAATTCCATTTAATGCTGCTTCTTTTTGTGTCTATATCTGGTTTTAAAAATGTTTACTATTTAATTCAATAAAAGGGATTTATATAAATAAATATATAATTTCAAATTCCATTTTTTGCTGCTATTTTGTCTCTATTTGGTTTTAAAGATGTCATATTCTTTTGACTATTTATTTAATTCAATGTAATTGAGTTATTTAAATAAATATAGTTCGAGTTCCATTTAGTCTCTATCTGGCTTTACTATTAAATTCAATTAAACGGAGTTATTTAAATTAATATATAATATCCAATTCCATTTTTTTGGTTTTTTTGTGTCTCTATCTGGTTTTAAAAATTTTATATTTTTGAGTATTTAATTAAATTTAATGTATTATTACAAATTCCATTTATTGCAGATTTTTGTGTCTCTAACTGGTTTAAATACAATTTTAAATTCTTTTGGTTGAATAAATATTCCCAGTATTGGAAATATACAATTCCTAAATTGTATTAAAAATTTATTGATTCTTTGAAATATTTTATAGATGCAATGTAACTTTACTTATTGTGTCAAAAACACTCCCTAAAATCAAAGTAAATATCAGACTTTTAAAAGATATAAACGTTCCCCGTAGCCGTAACCTACTATATTTCACTATCATTTACCTGTCGTTGGATAAATGAGGCCTTGATGCTGATTAATGCATGGGAAAGGCAAAAGTGCAGAACAAAGGGCGTGGACCCCATGGAAAAACCCTTGAAGAGTCACGTGCAAAGGACGAGGCACAGATGGCAGATGGAGAAGAATGGACAAGAGGATGATGCATTTACCCCCCACCCGCACCCACACCATCCCCGATTTGGCTTGGGAACTAAAGTGTATAACCAACCGACTTGTTGTGGCTGCATTGTGCCTGGCCATTGTGGGGGGGCTATACGAGTATAGCCATATAGTATTCCGATTGTTGTTGTTGGACGCCATTAAGGCGTGACGACGCCGACGTGAATTACCAAAGTGTAAACTACAACAGCTCGAAACTATGTACGAAATCTCATATCTCATAAAACCGCGCTGCTCAAATTAAAAACGTTTTCTATTCGGTGGAAAGCGAAATACCCATATGGCCAAAAAAAACCAAACCAAAAAGTCACAATTAAATCTGTTTGCACAAATGTTGTCTGGGGCTCCCAAAAAAAAAAAAAAAACAACAACAAATAATATTAAAAACAATGCACACACCGACACTTTCACATACTTTGCTTCTCTCAATGGATGCAGCGGAATTTCGGATTCGTATTTTTATGTTTTTTGCACCGGAACACAACTCGCAGACTCTCTCACAGAGCGATTAATAAATAATCAAAAATCGTACGAAAAAATACAACGATCTCTGAGATACAACCGCACGCGTTTGAAGCCAAGTTCGAACTAAAACCACATGCCAACTTGGCTCGTTGGCTCGTTTCGGGCCGCCTGTCGGTCTAAATTTCAAACGGGCCAACAAACTGGTTCGAAGCGAGAGAGCGACATCGAGCCAAATAATAAACAAAACCATTGCGGGCCAAGAGAGAGGGAGAGAGATGGAGAGAGAGCGAACAAGTGTGTGGGAGAGTCCCGAGAGAGAAATGAGAACTATCCGGAGAGACGGTTGCCAGATCAAGGGAAATGGGAATATAATAGTATATATAATAATATTATATTATATTTTGCATATTAAATATTTATATTTACCATTAATAAACCATTAAAATTAAGAATATTGTAACCACTTCTGGTTTAAATTTATTTTATCAGCAGCGACGGTTGGCAGATAAAGTGAATTTTACTTAATAGTAAATATA
>JAJJHY010008789.1:5070280-5085424 GCA_021224005.1 Drosophila setifemur | reverse complement strand
AAATAAATTAAATATATATATTATAGGTAATATAAGTCATAAAACATTTTTAAACTATTTTTTAAATAATAAATATTGAATTTTCGTTTATTATTGACCTAAAATTTGAAAATAAGTTGTGCTTAGTGGTTTCTTGACATCCTTGATAGAACTAATATTTATACAAATAATGTAAATAGCTTAAAATCAATCAGCAAATGTATTTCAAGCTAAGGTTCAATTACACATTGTAGTTTTTTACCTTAAGTTAAAAACAAAGTAACAGCTTAACATCACTTAGCAAAGAGTAATTCAAGCTTTAAAGCTTCTCTGTATAGTTTTCTTAATATATTTTCAATCGAATGCAATCTGTGCCACAGGTTTTAATGCAAATGTCAATCTTTGGCCAGCTGGTTTGGTCGCAAAAACCAAAAACCAAAAAAAAATCTGAAAAAAGAAAAACATAAAAATAAATCGCAAACAACTAGCTAAGCATGAAGTGCAGTTAGCTTGGTTTACAGTTACTGCAGATGGCTCAGAGCTTCCCAGGGATTTTCCCACTCCGCTCCGCCTCCCCTTGCCTGCCCCATTTGAGATTATAAAATATATTTCCCATGAAGAGTTTTCTTTTGTTTACAGCTTCTTCGCAATTATCGTTACCTGATACGGAAAGCCAACTAACGAAAAAAAAAACTATTTGAAATATAAATAAATAAATAAAGAATTGTGTGAATTTCTTAAACAAAAGGCACGAAAGGGAGTTGCAAAAATAGGCAAAGAATCTCGTGATTTACTTGGGCGGAGTCTCCCTATCTAAGATGATCAGAGATCTCTGACATGCAATAATTTGGGATCGAAATATATATGTATATGCATTTTATCATATCTTGCAACACACAAAAAATACCTAAGAGTTAGTTGAACAAATTTTTAATTTATTTTAATTGCAACATTGCGTTATTAGAATTTTAAATTACTTTAAACTTTTTTAACTAAATTTATTTATTCTAAAATATATAATTGTTTACAAAGTTCATTAGCCTCTGAGCTCCAAAGAGCTTTAATATTAAATGTTTACTTTTCCATTTTTAATGCAACTTCGATATAATATTTAATGAGTGGATAATATAAGAATGTTTATTTTAGCAATGCCAGCCGATATTATATATTAAGTATACTTTTTTTACAATAATAACTATTTATTTTATATAAATTGCCGTAAATTCGTTTCCCTACCAAAAACCAAATTAAATTTAAATCACTGGAAACTCAATTAATTAATCATATTTCACCACTCAATTCCCTTCTCTCGTTTTTTATATGCGATCCCCCCAATTGAGGTAACCAACTGCCCCAATCCAGCCTTGAACCATTTCTCAGGCCACTTTCGATTCATCAAAGGCAACAACAATAGATACAACACCAAATGGGAGATAAATACAAAGCATAAAAAAATGAGGCACTGCAGTTCATAAGGCCGAACCATTAGCCATATGCTAAAGATCAAAAACCCGATCCCTCCCCCGCAAAATACATATATCTATATATATATGTGTATGTTCAACTCTATATGGAATTGTATAATTATAGCACACAAGTTGTGGGAACGGGGGGAAGGGGCTGGACACTGAGTTGGGTTTTATTTTTTTTTTCATTATATGTTATCCGAGATCTGACCAGCTGGGCACTAGCCTCCTCCGCCGATCTTCCCCTCTATATATCCACTTTATGACTAATAAACTTGAACTTGTGCGAGTGAAAACAATTGAACAATTGTACCGAATGAGAATAGAATGTGGGGGGAAAAGTATCTTGTAGATTGTCAGTGGTTTTGTCATCTCCATGTGTAATCCATTCATCCATCCATCTCATCAATAATTATGCAGATGTCGAGTCGCTGTGGCAATAATACTTGGGGATTATGGAACCGCACGTACCAAGAGACCAGATACTAGATACAAGATACAAGAACATGACGAATCTCATTACAGAATCCCAGACATGTGGCAAGTGGGAGAGTTTCGAATTCGATCCGATACTCGGCACATTTCAACAGAACAGTTCCGAATTTTCCAATTCCAATGAAAAACCTCAATTAAAGCGGAGGAAAGTGCGCCAGAAGGAAGATCCTTTTCCCATTTCGAGTGGCAACAGATGCAGAGATTCTTTTCCAACTACCTGCTTCAGAGATCGCATCTCTGCGATAAGCAGAAACAGCTGTTTTAGCCGCTTTTTTCAATTAGTTTTGCTTGAGTCAAGTGGGGAATACAACAAAAAACATCTTTGGAGAGCGATTCGCTTATCGAACTCTGCCAAATCTGGTCGAAAAAAATTCCATGCGGGGGAAAACGTGTTTAGCCATTGAAAATGTGAATTTCATTCAACCGCAATGCGTTTCAAATGTAAGTACGTGCTTTTAGGTAAATAAATATATATTCGCCACAGTAATCAATTGCTTAACTAACTTAACAAAGGAACGGAATACGTATATATATACAAAAACTGGCAAATTAAATTTGCTCAACCAACCATTTTAGAGATTTTTAGCATGGAAAGTGTTTTTCTTGGTTCAAGAAAATAACTTCGTTTAGGTTTAACCCAGATCCACATATATATCTCAATTAAACCCCATATGAGCTTATTATCTACGAAATTAGCTCCCAAAGTCCCAAAGCAAACGCCCCACAAAAACAAACAAAATACGCCCTCAAAAAACAGACATAGTTAAATAACAATCTAAAAGACAGAAAACCAAATAGATTGAAGCAATATTGATGGATTATACAAAAGGGCGGAGTGGGGCTGGAAAAACAAAGAGGGAAATGCTGTTACAACACTTGAATCGGAAAAATTGGGTCATCGAAGGGAGTGAAATGAAGGGGAACCTCCTTGTGGGGAGGGGAAATGAGCAATGAAAAAGCGACAAAAATTTTTAAAAGAAAATAAAAAACAAAATTGAGAGAAAATACAGATTTGCATGGAAATTTATTGTAGTTTTATTTGATGGAATAAAAAATGGAGAATTTAATATATTCTTAATTTAAAACTGTGAGATTTTGAACCCTTAAGGAACCACTTTACTCAACCTACTTCAAATCAATTAGTAACTAAAAGACAAATCTCATTTGCGCCCATGTTGACATATTTTATTTTACTAGTAGTATCTGTGAATTTATTTTTATGTCTCGAACTGTCGGCACCCATGGAGGGGAACTCCCCCTCTCTATATATATATATACCTTCCGATATCCTCCTCCTCCACTCTCTCTCGTTTGCACTCTATTTCTGATCTGATCCGGTGAATGCCTCGCTGGCAGTTCCCGCTAATTTGTGTTCCTCCCCGCAGGCTTAAGATTCTCCGGGGCGCCCAGAAAACGGAAGCCCCAAAGGAGGAGCATGAGGAGAGTCTGCAGAGCGAAAATTCCACGTCAAGTTTTTGGTGAATGCCTTTGCTGAATGAATAATGAGGCGGGCGTGCCGTTCCCTACTTAGGGGAGGGGACTAGGGGGAGGTGCAGAGGTGGAGGTGGAAGAGGCGGAAGACTAGTCTCGGCGCAGTGCGTAGACTAGTCTGCGGGATCTACGAGTATAAGGCTAGTCCAAGGCAGGTCAGGAAAAACAGGCGGGGGGAAAACACCAATCAGGCAAGAGACAGGAAAATATATAAACAAGAAAAGTTGGGATGGAAAAACAACGGAATGTTATTAGTTGCAAAATGAATTTAGAAATCTGAAAAATGTTTATATTTCTTGTTAAATTATTTAATTATTAAATAAGGCAAGAGACAGACAAATATATTAACGGGGAAAAGTTCTTCCCTATTAAAGGGGATGTCAACCGTATTTTTTTTAGTTGAAAAAAGGAATGAATATGTTTTATAAACTTAAATTAATCCGAAAAATTTATATTTCTTGTTAAATTAATTAAATAAGGGGCAGAACACCAATCAGGAAAGATACGTTAAAATATATATTCCTTATTAAAGGGGGTTAGTTAAGAAAGTATTCTAATATATAATACATATATTTTGTTTAATTATATAATTAATTAAATTTTTTTAAATACATTGAAACATTTTGGAAGTTATTTTGTTTAATTAAATTATTTTTGATTTTTATTGTTGACCATATCATTTGTAAATCTGTAATAATTTCAATTAATTTTGATTTGAAGAATCAAACGCATTCAATAAACACATTATATAATTGCAATTTATTTTATTTTATTTTACTTGCATCACATATTGAAAACAATTTAATGAAGGGACTTGTTTTCCCTTTCAACCATCAATTAAATTTAATGTTATTTTAAAACTTACAAACAAAATGCTTCAATAACTCAGTGAAGGCATGTCAAGTTACAGCTGAAAATTATTCATGCCTGACAAATCAGCCCCATGTTATATATGTATATATATACAGACATGCATTTAGTGAGAAGTAAATACGGAAGTCTATCCCAGACATATAAATATATGTGTGTATATCTATATAAAAGATGCCGGGACAACAACAAAGATTAAAAACAAAAAACACACATTAAACGGAACACACACAACACACAACACATGACAGAACAATAATAAAGAAATAAAACGCACACACTGAGAACAAAACAGACTGTCGTACAAGGCGACACCTGTTTAAAGTTGCGGCAGTCCCTCCTCCTCCTCCCTCTCCCACTCTCCCCTCTTTATACCACTTCCCTCTCTTCTACCACATTTTCTAGTTCTTTTCGTGTGTTTGCAATGCATTTTATTTACCGCAATTATTTACTTTGCCTAGCTGCGGGTTCTTCAAAAAAGTACGAAGATCCAAATGTGGAAAGAGGATTTCCGCAGTGAGTACACTGGAAAAAATGTTACCCTTGAAGATTAAAAAAATTTAAATATCTTTTTAAGATTTTGAAGTGGAAGCTTGTACAAATTGTTACAAGTTGTTTTATTCCGCGATTTATATGATTTTGTTATATGTACAACTAACAAAACAAAGTTTTTAATTGAACAATAAATACAAACTGGAAAACTATTTAGATTGCAATTAAAAAATGTATATGGTTATAAGAAATTTACGAAATTCGAATATTAAATTAATTATATATGTACATATATTATAAAAAATATTCATCTCAAGATTTTTGCTTGGAATAGGATTTTTTATTTTAATTTTTTTACCGCAGTGAATACACTGAAAATATAGCACCCTTATAGATTACAAAGTTTTAAATATGGTTTCTTTTTAATACATTACGAAGATTTTCAATTGTAAGCTTGTACAAATTGTAGCAAGTTTTTAAATTCTGCAATATATATTATTTTGTTATATATTGAATAACCATTTAGGTTGTAATTAAGAAATGCATATTGTTATAAGAATATTACGAAATTTGAATATCAAATTATTTATACATATATTTATATAAGATTTTCGTTTGGTATCGGATTTTTATTTTTTTATTTTCTTTAGTGTAAAACCAAAGATGGAAAGAACACGCATATTGATGGATTCTTGTACTTTTTTAGTGCATTGACCTATCGACACAGGTGGAGGCGAAGAAGAGCATGTTGACCCAGTTTAATTGAATGGCGTTTGAATGCATTTCCATTTGCCTTGCTCTTTCAGTCAGTCAGTCGGTGGGTCGGTCGATCAACGAGTTTTTCAGGTTGTTGTTTAAACCAATTAAATGTCAATTGACGACGTCATCAGCTGGCTCTTCAATCAGCCATTCAATCAGCCCCTCCAGAGCTCCAGAGCTCCAGAGGGAGCTTTTCTCGCCCCCATCTAAACAAGTATCTGACACCATTCCGGATTCTATGAATTCTGGTATTTCACCTGTTCCCCTCCCCTCCCCCTCTTGCTGACTTTTCATTTACTCAATTCTTTCTTTTCATTCTTGTTTTTTTTAGCTTTTGGCACACAATAACAAAAAAATATAGCAACAACTGGCGCGAGTTCTCGTCATTGCCTTGTTTATAAACAAAAATAAATGCAACAACAATATATACGAAATCGTTTTATTTCAAGTTGTTTACCTTGAATCACGTTGAATTGAAGTTCAAGCAATTAATTATACTTAATTTTACGGTTTTTATTTTTGCTTTTTGTTAAGCTTTTGTATTTAATGCATTTCACTGAAATCGCGTTTGTAAAAGGCTTCCCAATACGATAATTAAAATATTAATGATTTTTTGTACATTTATTTGGGGTTGAACAATTCGAAAGGGGATTTCTGGTAATGAATGTTTCTATTTTAAATTATATAGTATGCACTTTAGACACCCTAATTGGAATTGGAAAAACCTGATAATACTTTTATTTAATTAGGTATGTATTTTGAAATATGGATATGTGAAAATCAATCAAGGACAGAGACATATAATTTTTTATAAATAATAATTACGTGCATTTTCATTTTCTTTCTTATACATTTATGTAGGTTTAATTTCAATTTAATTTATACTTTCTTTTACCCTTCTTGGCAAAATATATGAAATATAAGCTACTTCTCTAATTTGTTATGGGTAAACAAAATTCAAAGGGATTTAATGGCCATTAATATCTGTAAATTAATTTGTTCGGAAACCCTAACTGCATTGCAGTCTTGTTCAAAATTAACTTAAATAAAAACAAGACAGTAAGTCAAAAAACAAGAGGCGGAGATGCAAAAAAAAAAAACATGACCAAAGCCACATAACTGTGCCAAGGCGAAATATTCCAAAACCAGCAGCAAAATTTATTTCTTTCTTGATTTTTCTCATTTTGTTGTTGTTGTTGTTTTTTTTGCTGGCCAGTATTGTTTTTCTTTTTTTTTTTTTGGCAGACTTGGCAAAGTGCAAATGTGAAACGAGAACCATTAGAGGAAGGGAAGGCGAGTGGCTCTAAGCCATGTTAAACGGAGGCCGAAATGAACTTAGGGGAAATGAGCGGACACACACACTCGGAAAAGTATCAAGTTGCACCGAGAAGAGGAAGAGCGCAGTGTGTGCAGCATGATGCAATCGTTGGAAGAGGAAGCAGCTGTTTCCACAGATTCTTCCATCTTCGGATCTCAGATTACCCGCAGAATAAAGAGAAGATACTCGAGTGCAAGACGAGCCACTTGTGTAGGGCTATACATCCTGCAGGATGCACGAACAGATAAAGCAGGTGGTCCGGAAATGGGCGACAATACCCGAGGGGCATTAGACCAATTAATCCATTGAAAAACTTCCTCAAACTCTCAAAAACCACAAAGCACGAAAATACCGCCAGAGAGGGCGGAGAGAAACAAAAGCCAAATAACAAATAAACCAAACTAAAAGTCAACGATGTCTCCGACTGGCACGAACCCGGCCGAAACCAACAATAACGAAAACAACAACGAGGAGGTGGGAAATCAGTAAATAAAAAAAAAAACAATTGCGAATTTTCGCATTCGTGGAAATGTTACAACTGTCCCAGACACACACACACACACAAAACAGTAAATGCAAAAGTCGTTTAATTAATTGCCCCGAAAAAATATAGAAAGAAGCTACTCATACTATATAAATCGGTTAACATTTGAGAATCAATAAAGTTGGGAAATGCGTGACAATTTTGGAAAAAGGTCAAGATGATTAATAACCGGGATTGGGAATTTATTGTACTAATTTATATATATTATTACAACTTAAAGGGCTTGTTATTAATATTATTTAACTAAAGTTAATGACTTCATCTTTAATTCCTAAAAATTGTTTTGTTTATCCAGACAACATACAATTATTTACCTAAAATCTTATTTATTTATATATTGTATTACTTACTACAAGTAACTTTTGTTAGAAATAAAAAAAAAGGCAATTGAAATTAATGGAGTAAACGAAAACTTAATATCTTTTAAATGCCTTCAGAAAAGGATCCAATAAAAATATAGTCTATATACAAAAATGTATTATAACATAGCGAAAACTTTTTTAATAAATATTTAACTAAACCTGATTTATTTATATAATGTATTACTTATTACTATTGAAATTTACTGAGTAACTGGAAGACAATATCTTTTAAATGCCTTTAAACAAGTTCACAATAAAATTATAATCTTTATACAAAAATGTTTTATAACATAGAAAAAACCATTTTAAGTATGATCTTGGGTATACAAATAAAAACACATTAAATTTTATTATTCAATTTATGTAATAATGATAGTTTAACTACATACATACAAAGTGAAAACCCATTAAATATTTTTACAACTGAATCGAGATTTTTTCTTATAGCGAATAACCGGTGTATAGTACTAGTGAAACCTGTTTCTCAGTGAACTTGGGTTTTTTTTTTCTTCCCCCCATTATTGCATATTCCTCAAATAGTTTCTTTAGTTTTTGCTAATTTGTACCTCCCAGTACCTCCCAAACTGTGGCTAATTAGGCAGTCACAGCCGTTTTGGAAACAGTTAGTTGGGCTCCACGCACCTGTTTAAATTACAAATTAGAGTATCCAATTGGAGCAGCGGCGGCGGCAGATGATTTCGAAACCGTTAGCGGGACATTAATTTGTTGTTAAAAAAACAAACGAAACGAATTTTCACTTGGGACGACAACGAAAAATGCAAAGAACACAAACACAAACACACACATGCAGGCGCGCGCGCGAAAGAGATGGGTAGAACCGGTGCGCAACAGTTATATGCTCACTCGCTCTATTCTTGTTCTTGTTGTTGCCGTTGTTTCGGCTATCGGTGTGATGCTGGAATTGTATTTGTATTTGTGTATTTGCAGCGGAACAGGTAGTTGGTTTTATTTTTGTTGTTGTTTAATATGAAAAATCACTCAGCAAATTGATTACTTTTGATTTTGATTTGCACTTTCACTGTGGGCACATTTTCAGCACTTTTCCACTCGCATGCCAACACTCTTTTTCCCCGCTTGATTTTTGTTTGTGTGCGTTTTTCTGGCTGCAATTGTACGCGTGCGTAACGTTGGCAACGTCTTTCGAATTATGTTGGTTGTGATTTGTGATTTTCCCCCGGGCGGAAAATCAAAGAAAAGAGCATAAAATAGTATTAAAATGACACGAGATCGATAAACCAAGTATCCGAATATATTGTAGATTTGCAATTTATGTGAAACGAACACCTGCTCTAATTTAAATTATATTGTTAAGCGATGTTTCGAGGGTAAAATACAAAATTGCCGCGCGCACACGTCCGACCCGAGCGAAGTTTGAATACGAAAAAAACAAAGCGTCCGCGCTTATATATAGAGAAAAATATACACATGACTACAAAACTCCGAACTTAAAAGATCATTTCTGGCACTGCTCAATTTTTGTTATGAGAGTTTCACACTTTATTATAATAAATTTAGATAANTGTCTGTGAGATCGGATCGCACGTCCTCGTAGGCCTCGCGGATCGACTCCTTGTCCAGCGACGTGGCCTGGGGCATCTGTTGGCGGAGCAACAAACGGGAGATGGTCATTAGATTGATATGGATATATCTATATATATATTTTTTTTGTATTTTTAAAAATTAAATTTATTAACAATAATAAAGCCCATATTATATATTACTTAACTTACTTTTTTATACTTTACTTTACTTTTGAATATTTTCAGAAATTCGTTCGGTTCTATGTTAGGTGGTGTAAACACTTCTTCTGCTTGGAGAGAGGCGCAAAGAGCGAACACAATTGAGCAAGAGAATCACAGCTTGGACTGAATAGCCAGAGAGAGAAGTAATGCTCTATTTTTAAGAGTGGCCAGATTATGACATTTCCCTCCCACTGTTAAATGAATATTCTGTTAGGAATTATGTTAAGGTTTGAAACAACGCTAAGTATATACCAGAATTATCTGTGTGGGTTCGAGAACGCGATAATATCTACATCTACAAAATTGGATTTACATATTCGACAGTAGCTGGAATTTTAAAAATTCAAAAAAGTAAATTAAGATTAAAAATAAGTCATAAATTTATTTAAAAGAACTGCATAAAAACTAAATTAGATCGAGTGTTTCTCTCTTCTAATTATTAACACTTACTCTTTGCATATGGACAGAAAGTATTTTATATACGAGTTTTGGTCAATATTATTTAGAATAATAGTTCAAAGCCTATAACACAAATTTATAATTGTAATTTTTCCTAATTTTTGTTTTATATGTATTTGAAATTTTGTATGAAAAAAACTATTACGACTATAGGAATTACCTATATTAAATAGTTATATTACAAACTCCAAAAGGCAATTTAATTTGCCTTGTTGCTTAAATCGGGTGACAACTGCTAAATTATGTTCAAACAAATGAGGTAAATAAACATCATTCATATTATTCTCAGTACCAAAAAGATCTCTTCCCCAATTTCTCATAAACAGAAATTGCATTGTTTATGCGAAATGCTATTTTCCGGGCATCTGCCGATTACACATTCTATATTTTTATTCTAATTCGATTTTTTTACCGCCTTCTCGATTGGTAACAGTTTTTCCTCTTGACTCGTTGGTATAAAAAAGGTTCTGTTAAGCGCAATGCCCTCAACAGCACAGATTTCTATTTAATATTCAGATTCGGCGGTTAAGAATTAAAATTCGAAAATAATAGTTAGAAAAGGTTACAAAATTAGCTTTAATTGTCAACAGTTTAAACTCAAGTTGAATTTTAATGTAAATAATAGAATGTTCCAGCTGAAAACTAATTATAAATATGTGAGTTCCATGTTATTGAGTACTTTATTAATTATTTTGGCAACGAATGGCAAGGCGACGCAAACTTGTTGAGCACCGCAACAGGTGCAATGTCCTAGCAACGCAGCGTAAACAGAGCAAAGGAGCTCAAGTTCAGCTGTTGCATTGGCAACGGGCGTGCCAGGTATTGTTTAGTCGATAGCCACCGATGGACAAGGACCTCTTCATAACAAAAAATCAAATTCCAAGAGCAGACAGTCCAGCCAGCAATGTCGCGCTTTAAAATCGAGGAATAGAGCGGAAAAAGTGCAAGGGAAACAGAGCTGGCCAGGATCGGGATCAGTATTGAATCATGGGAAATACGGAGAGTAATGTGACCAGCGGGGTGAAGAAGCAGGCAGGAGTCTCGACCCAGGCCCTCTACAAATTCGTTAATCTCAAGGGCGGCGGTCTGCTGGTGGACATGATGAAGCGGGCCTGTCAGACCAAACAGTTCGCGGAGATCGATCACGCCATCAAGACCAAGGTGGAGCCCTTCTTGTACAACAAGGGCGCTGGGCGCTATATACCCATCTCGAAGTTGGTCCTTCTTCGGAACCGGGACCGTCCCAGGACACGCCAGCTGCCCGAGATCCGGGCCCTCGAGAATCCCGACGACGACTTCAACATCCACGACTACATCTCGGAGGTGTCCGAGGCCGAATACATCTCCAATCCGAGTGCCTATCGCTTTGTCTGCTGGGATTTAAATGTGAGTGGCATGAAATCCTCATCGGGATCTATATAGTAAGGTTATAGTTAGACTCGAGGTTCTCATATCGATTAAACTGGGAGGAAGTTAGTGGGTGGTTTGGTTGTTCTTAAAGTAAATGCATTAACTTTCTCAACTATTATTTTCAATCAATTATTATACACTTGTAAATATTTGCTTTTAATTTAGAAACACTTTTGCTAAACAATGATTGTTGTACATTTATTAATTACAGCTTTTTATATAAATCTCTTTCTTGTCGGAAAATATACTAAATAAAGTGCCAAAAAGAAAATTTAAAAAAAAAATCTTTTTTTTTTTTTTGGCCATTTACCTATTATTTTCTTATCGAAAACACATCGTATATTTTAATAGATATTTATTATATATTTTCAAACGAGTTGTCTTTAATTTTAGAATATCTCATATTGTTGAAGGATCGCCGATTATAAATTAATCGCATTTAGGTTCTAAATATTAATTATTTTAACTTACATGTTACATTAATTATTAAGAATTTAAATTCTTTTATCGAATATTGCCAAAGATCTAAATCGAAATGAAGCTATTATCAATATTCAATAGAAAGTAATTTCTCATAGAATCCACATTTAATATTCTACCCGTTAATTATTTAATATTTATATTTCCAATGGAATTATTTGAAATATCTCAAGATCTTTTTTTTCCAGATGCGTGGTGCTGTGGGTGAAACTATCCTCCATTTGTGCCTGCTGAACGCTTCATCTTTGCATGCCGATCTGGCCAAGAGGCTGCTCAAATTCTACCCGAAACTGATCCTGGACATTTACATGAGCGACGAATACTACGGTGAGAGTGTCCTTCACATTGCCATTGTCAACGAGGATCCGGCCATGGTCAAGTATCTGCTGGATGCCAATGCGGATGTGCAAGAGCGGTGAGTAAATCACACGAAAATATATAAATGTAATATATATATCATGTAATCCATACAAACAAAAATATTAAAAAAAAAAAACAGAATTAAAATATTTACAAAATATGCTTTACATATTATTAATTAATATTTAATTAGTAATGAATTAGTAATATTGAAATCTTAAAATAAATTTGAAAACATTTTGGTTCGCCCACCTTTCCAGTTATATGTTAGTAGTTTAACCGGCTTAAGTTCAGGTTGTTGATGAAATGTTTATTAACAACATTGAAATATTTATTAAAAACATGTTTGTTTTGCTGTACACCAAGAAAATATTTATTACTTTACATGATAATCTTTGTTTTGAGTGTAACAGCCAATAAGGACTATAAACTGCTTGCTAAGATATTATAAAATTTATTGCATACTTTTGGGGCTCATTTTAAATTGCAAATGTTTAAATAACTTGTATTCTTTTAAGAGTTAATTTGGCAATTGGCAGCTAAAGAAGCAATCGCGTTTTTAACAAAAAAATTAAATTGATTAAAACCGATCTGATCCGATCTGATCCCACAAGTGGATGTTAAAAATTAATATCAATATTATGGAGGCTTTAACTCTTATATTCTTCGAAATAAAAAAGGGTTTTTACTTTCGTAGTAAATAAATATTTTTAGGTATACATTTAATAAATATAATGATAAATAGTATAATTGTTTCACAGACAATAAGTTATCATTTTTAGATATTTGAATATTTAAAAATTTTCTTACTCGAAGGATAAGATTAACCATTAATATCATCCTTTCAACTGCAGCTGCTGTGGAGCGTTCATGTCGGCGGAGGACACCAAGTTCTCCCGAACGGATTCACCGGATCACGAGTATGTGGCCCTGTGCTCGATAACCAATTACGATGGATATGTGTATTGGGGGGAGTATCCGCTGAGCTTCGCCGCCTGCCTCTCGCAGGAGGAGTGCTTCCGGTTGGTGTTGGCCCGCGGAGCGGATCCCAATTTCCAGGACACCAACGGGAACACCGTCCTCCACATGCTGGTCATCTACGAAAAGATGGAGATGTTCGACGTGGGCTACGAGGTGGGAACGAATATCCACATCAAGAACATGCAGAATCTCACTGCCCTCACTTTGGCCGCCAAACTGGGGCGGGTGGAGATGTTCTTCCATGTAATGAGCATCGAGCGGGAGATCTACTGGCAATTGGGTAGCATCACCTGTGCCGCCTATCCACTGCTAATGATCGACACGATCAACGAGGAGACGGGCAATATCAACAAGGATTCGGTTCTCAATTTCGTGGTCTTTGGCGACAAGTTGGAGCATTTGGAGCTACTGGATGGAGTGGTCATAGATCTGCTCAAGACCAAATGGGACACGTTCTGCAAGTCGCGGTTCTACAAGCAGTTCTATATGTTCGCCTTCTACTTCCTCATCTCGTTGTTTAGCTTCATCCTGCGACCTGGACCGGATGCCAAGGAGGAGGAGGATGACGAGGCCAACAGCACGACGGTTGTGAATGACCTCTACAAGGACAATGGCTCCAAATCCTTTCATCATCAGACCAAGAGGGGGTCCCTCAGTACGGAATATAGTTGGGTTTTTTTATACCAAAAATAACTATTAATTTATTATTAATTTATTTATTTCTTGCAGAAACATTTTGGCTCAACTTCACCGAATATTATGATCCCTCGGAGGTGGAGGTCCTGCCCGCCTGGTGGGAAAGCTATGCCCAGTGTCCCTTGATGAATCTGGAATCCGATTTGGCCAAATTGCGTTTGATGGCTGAGTTAATCAACTTTGTTGGAGCTATATTGTATCTTTTGGTGGCTTTGCGAGAGGCTCGTTTCTTGGGCTACAAAATGTTTATAGAGAATTTGGTAGGCCACGATTAAGGTGTTTATTTTTTAATTTAATTAATAAATATATTATCCCTGAAGATGACGGCACCTTCGCGGGTAATGTTTCTGTTCTCCTGCGCCTTGATGATGACCATACCCTGGTTGAGGGTGTCCTGTCTCACTGAGATCGATGATCATGTCACCGTGATGATAATGCTAACCACTGCTCCCTACTTTCTGTTCTTTTGTCGGTAGGTTAAACTATAATATATTATATAAATTTAAAAAATTAATCCATTATCCCTTCATTAGTGGCTTCAAAACCGTTGGTCCCTTCGTGGTGATGATATACCGCATGGTCATGGGAGATCTGCTTCGGTTCGTCTCCATCTACTTGGTGTTCGTGATGGGCTTCTCGCAGGCCTTCTACATCATCTTCCTGACCTTCGATAGTCCATCGACGCCGGAGGATCAGGATGCGGAGTCCAATCCCATGCCCTCGCCCATGGAATCCATTGTGGCCATGTTCCTCATGTCCCTAACTAACTTCGGAGACTACTACGGAGCAATGGTGTCCACCCAGCACGAGTACGAGGCAAAGATCCTCTTCTTCTTGTTCATGGTGATTGTGAGTGTGTTGCTGGTCAACATGTTGATTGCCATGATGGGCAACACCTATCAGAAGATCGCTGAGATCCGCAACGAATGGCAGCGCCAATGGGCCCGGATCGTCCTGGTGGTGGAGAGGAGTGTCCCACCCGCCGAGCGCCTCAAGAACTTCATGCACTACAGCCAACCCATGTCGGATGGAAGGAGAGCCTTGGTCCTGCGGCTCAATATGACGGTGGGTGTCCTTAAATAAAAACATCGAACTAAATTGTTCCTACAATTTCATTTATTTTTTAATATGCTGAAATTGTTTGTTTCATAGCTAATTATTTAAGGAAAGTTGTTTTTCTTGAATTTTTAATGATTTTTTGATGGTAAAACAAAGCTAA
>JAJJHY010008789.1:5051161-5070208 GCA_021224005.1 Drosophila setifemur | reverse complement strand
TTTTTTTTTAATAATTAGTTTGTCATAATAATACATATTTTATTTTGTTATATTTTCTTTATTATCATTTTTCTAAGAATCTAATATTGTATCAATCAATCGAAAATACAACAATATACAAGATTTATTCCAAAATTTCCCTAATTTTTCTCAGGACGAGGAAAAGGAGGAGATGAAGGAGGTCCAAGAGATGAAGCGCATCCACCAGCGATTCTCCAAGAAGCGTCAAATGGAGCGAGAGATCAGAGAACGTCGTCGCCAGCAGGAGTATGAGAAATTCTTCGGCACCGCCCCCAAATCGGAGAGTTCCGATAACAACAATTTTTAGAGGGATCGAAAGATAATGCCCACTTATTCGAAGAATCCAGAGTCACTTAATTAGTTCAAGTTTTATTGAGCCTTGTTAATATGTGTTCGTTTTGTGCAATAAATTGAGAGTCTTCATGGCGTTTCACAAATTAATGCAAACAAATTTGGTATTATTTAAAGAAAAATTACTAAGATTAATTTTTTAAATATTTTTAATTACATTTTTATATTCAAGAAATTTTATTGGGTATTTTTCAAGTTAATAACTAATCGAAATTAACCTTAGTTAGGGTTTTTTTGTTATTAAATAATATTGATTAATATTTTAAAAAATTAGAGGGAAAGCTGGATAATAATATATATGAATAAGATGTTTTCAATTATCCAAAAAGTTTAATTTAAAAATTAATTTTTAAAATATTTGAAAATACATTTTCTATAAATATAATTGGGTATTTTTTTAATTAATATCTGATTAAAATTAACCTTAGCTAAGGCTTTTGTTATTAAATAATATTGATAAATATTTCCAAAAATTAGAGAAAGAGCTAGATAATAAGATAAAGGAATATGATGTTTTCTAAATATCCAAAAAAATTTAATTCCAGGTTTACGTCTTTATACAAGTTTTTCATTCAAATTTTACTTGAAAACCCATTACTAAATTCTTAACAGGGACGTTTAAAATATTCGATAACCAACTCAACATAAAATATGTTAAATGCAATTTATTTTGAGAAATTTTATACAATATGCAAATGTTGCGGAGTACTCTAGAACAGATCCTTCAAATTCAAATTTAAACCACATCCATTGAAACATAATCGATGGCTGATTTCTGGAAACTGAGCCACAAGTGTCGATGCATGCAAATGACAGGATGGCCAAACAAACAAACGAATATCGAAATCAAATTCACTCAAAATAACATTTAACAAAATCAATGTTTAGTCCCCCTTCAAAAAAAAAAAAAAGAAGGAAAAATGTGAAGGGTCACAATCATCCATTTCACGCAGGGTGCTATGTAAATTTACATATCTTTGGACGGGTGCAACCATAACTCAACGATCCCCCCTCACTCTCACCCTTTGACCCCGCCCATGTGCGTTGACAGTTTTAAATCAAAGGGCTAAGCACAAGTGCAAACAGAGTTTTTTGCAGAGGCCGGACCCTCAACCCTTGACTGAACTTCAATTGATTGGGAAATGCGAGAAGAACAGCGAAATAAATCGCAAAGTTTTCCATTCTTTTGCACTTTGATTTGCATAAATAATTTACTTTAAACAAACTCGTGTGCCCCCCGGAAAGGTAAGCAAAAGGAAAGTCGAAGAAAGGCAGAGGAAAATCGAATTTCCTTTTGAGTTCTAGTGGCAGTTCACCTGGGAATGGTCCATAATTCTTATTTGAATACTTACTCAACAACAGCGAAAATCCCCAAAGGATTCAAACGTGAGTTGAAAATAATTCTTGAGGTTTTCTTTTTCGCCTTTTTTTTTTCTGTTTGCCAAGTTTTTTGTTAGCATTTCTCAAAGCAAACAAAAAAAAAAAAAAAAAAAAAGGAGAGAACAAACCCGGCGAAACAATTACGATAGTTAAGGCCAAATCACAGACGGCATTTAAAAGTCATTTGGCCAACGCCCCTCACCGAAATTACGCTATAAACGATGTTGCTTAAGGACCCATAAACCAGTCCGATTTTCCAAGAATACCTGCAATGTGAGGAACTCATCGTTCTCGCATTGCCATTTCCACATTTCCTCCTATTTTCCTCGACCCAGCGCTTTTATTGTTATTGTTTTACAATGTTTGGGTGCGTTCCGAAGGGGCGTAATTAAACAGCTTTCTTAGCCTTTTTTTTATGGCTGGAAATTTCACAAGTCGAGTGGGCCATCAAGATTTATATCTCGGAGTTGGTAAAACTCTACGGTTATTTGCTGTTACTAAATAAGTATTATGGCTTAAATAGTTTTTATTGGGTCTTGGGTGTTAATTTGTTGGAACTTATTATTATTAGTTGTATTTATGCGAAGTATAAATAAATAAATGGGTTCCGTTCATATTTATAACATATTAAGAGTTTTGTTTTGTATTCGACTCATTTAATTTAATTTAATTAATAATGATAAATCAATGACACAGTTCAATATTATTTTAATCTTCTTTAGTTTTAATTAAATAAACATATTCACTTAAAATTATAGTGGGTCTTACGTGTTAATTTGTTGCATTTTTGCCAAACATAAATAAATAAATGGGTTCAGTTCATATTTATAACATTTTTTTCAGTTTTAAATGCATCTTTGTTTTGAAATAAATGTAGTTTTTATTTAACTTATTTCCGTTATTTAGTTCTTAATAAATAACACAGTTTAAAACCTGTTTTTTTTTTATTTTCCTCTAGTTTTTTATATATTAACATTTTAAAATTTGTTACCATCCAGATCTGTGGATATTTACTGTAACTAAATATATATTTACAGAAACGATTAAAAAGCTAGTTTTTGTTGGTTTTTAGGTTGTTCATTAGTTGGAACTTATTATTAGTTGAATTTATGACAATAAAAATAAATGTTTCAGCCTATATTTATATTAACTTTATTATTGTAAATTTGTTTATTTGAAATTGAGCCAAACTATATAGCGTTTTATAGGTGAAGTCAAGTTAATTAGTTATTAATCAATAACACAGATCAAATTTTTTTTAATTTCCTTGATTTCCTTTTAGTATTTGTATATATAAAAATGATACAATCTTTTACATTGAATTTAAAAATATAAACATTTTCAATAAAATGTAATGCCCCTTGTTGAGATACATTTATTTACATACTTTTAAACGAACACGATTAAATTGATTTTTCAGATTTACATATATTAAAACTTTCCCACAAAGAAGGTTGATTTTTCAGGTTTACAAAAAAAAAATGTTTACTGTTTCCGCCGAAGTTCGGTAAAATATTTACATTCAACAATTATGGGAAGTGGGCGTTGATTTCTGGCGTTCTGGCGCTGGGGGCGTGGCAGCCCATTGACAGCTGCGAGCGGAGCTGGTCGCAAACATGTGATTATCCAACGAACTCGACACCTTGGACTCAGAATCAGAGGCTCCGCGACAAAGGATGTGTAATTACATGGCCAACACACACACACAAAGGCAAAGCCAATCGCCGGAGCTGGGAACATACTTTCTGGCCACACTGTGACACATTCAAATGGTAATTGTACCACCCAAAAATGAGGGAGGGGATATGGACTGGAGCGAACCCCTTTTGTTGTGATCGTGAAGGGTTTGGACACCATATCATTATCGCCACACCGAAAGAAAAAAAAAAACCCATTTCCTTGCTGAGAACTTTTGCACCGATCGAATTGGAATGCAAGGAGTTTGGTTATGAAAGCCCCGAAATCGCAGCGGGAACTAAATTGCTCTATTCAAACTCAATTAAAGTCAAGCTGAGGAGCTCCGATTGTGAGTGATCCCTGCCCTTTAACACTTTCCGATGAAAGGCTACCCTTGGTCCTTTATCCTTTATCCTTTATCCCCGCGATTTCGAACAAAGGCGTCTGCTAAACGCTTCCGGTGCGGATAAAAAAAGAGGGTATCCTGAAGGATCCTATTTGATACGATCGCGATCCTGTCCGATCCGATCCACTCCGATCCGATCCCACGCATTACCCGGCCATGCATCCATTGATGTCAATCATTGATATCCCAACAATGCAAGGTGTCAGTCCTTTGTATCCCGGTATCTGTATCTTTTCCTTTCAGATTTCGTCCTTTTGTGTTGTGCTGCTACAATTGCAATTACGTAATCGTTATCATGATGTGCAAATCGATAAACGGATGTATCTCCGCCCCTCTGACAAATCTCCATCCCCCTCCCCCCCCGCGCTTTTGGAATGTATCTTTATTGGCCCAGACGAGAGCCATAAAAGTTGTTGGCTTAATTCAAATGGCCGCCACTTGCCGCGAATCTTTTCAGTGTTTGCCAAACTCATAAAGCGGAACTTTTACGAGCCCAAATAGATAGCTCCAGGATGGCTTCAATGTCCTTAGATATTCTGGTTTTTTTCCTTTTTGGAATAATAAAGCTATAAATCGGCGGTAAACAACACTTTAAAAGGAATGTGTTAGTTTTTGTTATTTTGGGTTTAAATGTATTTATTTGGTAGGGTTTTGTTGATTTAGTTGATATTTTGTAAGGATTTTGAATATCAACAACTGAATATGTACAGAGAATATTTTATTTGTTTTATTTTTCATGATTTAATAGATGTTTTTTGTAATTATTTCAGGTATCAACATCTGAATAAGTAATACTTAAACAGAAAATAACTTATTAGTTCATTAGAAAATGACAAAATAGATAATTAATATTCGTAAATAATATTATGAGGTGTTAATCCATATTATTTACGTTTATGTTGATTTATTATATACATGATTAAAAAACTTGAATTTGTTCAAACCTTTCCCATTTCGAATCCCATTTAAAATGTAAATATTAACCCCATATGATTTATTCTCCTCTGTTGAGGGCCTGAAACTTTATGTAAATACATTTTCTAATCCAAATAAACTCACCTTCAATTTATTGATCCGATTCTTGTCTGCCCGCCTCCTTCCCCAATGCATCTTTTTCAATAATACGCCACGATTTGATTGAAAACCACTCGAAAACCACCGTCGAGAGGAGCAGCAGAAAAAATAAATCTAACAACAACAAATACAAAAAAAAAAAAGTAAAACCGCAAAGTTTTAATTGAATTTCCTGAACAAAATAATGTTTTGCCACTTGAGTCTCGCGGGACGACGCTAAGCAAACAATCAACAACAACAAACAGCCACAACGACGACGACGCCGCCGCCAAGTCTGAATGACTGAATGACTGAATGACTGACTCACTGACTGACTGATTGACGGCCAGATTGAATGGCTCTGGGAGATGGAGATGGAAATGGAGATGGAGACGCTTTCTGATATGCGTTTCGGTCTAGATATGCATACACACACTCTGCGCGCACCGAATTCAATTCGCCAAATCAAATCACTTGAGTGAAAATGTTGCATTCAGCGGAGGAAAATAAATAGAAATAAACACAAATAAAAACACACAAAGAAATGAGGGGGGGGGCAAGGTGTCTTTGAATTGCTTAAAGAGCGCTTTGATCTCCGCTCAATCAAACCCTTTGACTTTGTGGGAAACCATTTGCCAAATGACTGAAATTAATTACGCGAAGAAGCCACAGAAAAAAAATATAAATCAAAGCAAAACCATGGCCCAAACACCAGATAACAATTGAAAGCGAATGATTGTTGCTGCAAAGAAAGTTAAATGCTTTTTCTATTAAATGTTAAACAGAATTAAATGTCCAGTATATAGAATCATTGGAAATCTCTTAATAAATAATAACTACATTATACAAAATAGTTAATAGAAATATATAAGTCATTCTTGTCTCTACTTGAAATTTGTAAAAGTTGAACAAATTTGCTAAATTATGTATGTATTATTAATAATTTATAAGTCAAAATAAAAATACCAAATTGTCACTAAATAAATTAAAAAAAACATTGCCTGCTTAAGGAGCTCAAATTTTTAGCAATATATATTTTTTATTTTTATATATATATTATATATATTTTTTGGTATAGTTTACAAATAAAATACAATTAATATGAAACTCGAATCAAATTCGACTTATACAAGTATATCAATGATGTTTATATTAATTAAATGACTTAAAAAATCGTTGTACTAATTATATGAATATTTTAACTCCAACTAAAAAACTCTTTATTCATTTGTGACAAGATATGAATATTTTACCTTCCTACTAAATAATTCTATTTAAATACTTATAATATAAAAAATATGAATATTTTAACTCCCACTAAATAATTCTGTTTAAATACTTCCAATTTGATAATATTCACAAAATACTTATTTATTTTTAGTTTCTCAATAAAAAATATAAATAACCGCAAACAATATTAACAACTTCAAAAACATTTTACATATGTTTTTAATAACAAAACCCTTATGTATCTGACAGATAAGCCGCCGAAAATGTTCTGCTCTAATGAAGTCATAAATCCGCTCCGGAAATCGTGGAGGCGTGAAACTTCAGGCCAGAAGATTACAGGCTGTCAAAACGATTCCTGTCCTGTCCTGGCGGGGGAGGTGGTTGGAAAACTGCTTCTGACAGCCGCCCGTCAGGTGGAGTGGACCTCATTTGGCAGCGGTTTTTCCCGGCGACACGCCCACTCGCCCAACCGCCCATAAAAACGTTTGTGTTTAGCCCTCGGGCCACACAGACCGCAAGACTTTTGGACACGAAATTGCTGATTTTTTGGGCAGCTAATCGAAGGGATGCTGTACCCGGAGCCAGGATCTACAGGCTACAGGAATCGTTCCAACTGTGCTTGTTGGTCGTAAACACACACCGTGGGATTCGGCACGCCGTAGCCGGAATTAAACTCACCTCCACTCCATCGCAGCACCACTCCATATCCTCCGAATCCTTTGCTCCTTGGCTCCGTTTCGCCTCCGTTCGGAGTCCACTTAAACAGAAGTCGCATCGAGTGGGCACTTTGACGGCGACGATTTGCTCGGAGAGCAGCGACAACAAAAATTAGGACCACACTGAGAAAAATTAAGACTAAGAAAATCTGGATTAGTTTGCAGAAATCTTGAAGAATTAAAATTAATTATTCAAAATAAATCAGCTTAACTTAGAACTTTAATAAAATAATAATGATACAAATATCAATAAACTAACTTTTGTCTTTCGAATTCATATCTAAATCTGATAATATTAAATGATATATTATAGTAAAAATAATATAAATTATATAATTATACTTGAGTATGTAAGATTAAATATACTTTTATATACTGATGACTAATGACCATTATCTATTGATATTTTTCAAAAGTTGTACAAATGTTGTTGAAATATAAAATATTTACAATAAAATATACTTTTGAGATACTATTATTTTAATTACGTCTTTTCAGAGAATACATTTTAATGGCAAGTATTTATTAATATTTTTCAAAAGTTTTTACTAATGAATTTTTATCAATTTTAATGATCAAATATAAAATATTTCCAATAACATATACTTTTCAGATACTATTATTTAAATTACCCCTTTTCAGATAGATCATTTTATAAGCATTATTTATTGATATATTCGAAAAGTTTTAACCAATGAATTTTTGATAAAATATCATAATCAAATGTAATATAATTCTTATATAATTGTAATAAAGAAAATACTTAAAGATCAACTATAAAGATTTATCCATCTTTTTCTCCAAGTGTAGCAAATCCCTTCAATGCCATCCCACTTCCCTCCAAAGTCAACCCCTAAATTCTCGCTAGGAGAAAAGTATGCAAAAAGAATGGAAACGAAACGAAATGAAATATGAAAAACGGGGCACAAAGAAATTTGACTCAAGGATCGCGGCGGTTCCTTAAGTGGCTCGTTTCGATTACAGGACGAGTGAGAAAAGGCCTCGGGACGAGGATGAGAGATCCCAGGCAAAAGTTTGAGACCCCACTTCGAACTTCGTTTAAGAAATTAACATCGTTTAGTCCAAGTGGCTGAGGCGGAGGCATCCTGACCAGGGAAGGGTTAAGAACAATGAGCAGGAGCCGGATCAGCTGGGGGAGGAGGAGCAGCAGGAGGAGGAGGAGCACCAGGAGCAGGAGCAGGAGCAGGAGCCTGAGCCTGAGGAGGTGGTTTCTCGGTTAATCTGTTATGACATCTAGGACCTGGAACCGTAATGAACTCTAATCGAGCATGGATTATGAGTGGCCATCGAAGACCTACGCTCTGACAGCTCCGACAATTGGATTTGCATCGCATTTTCCCACATTCAACCGGAGTCCGGAATTAACTCGAACTCCAATTCCGGGCTTACACATGTTTCCACAGCAATTATCCTTTTAGTTGCTGGGAAGCTGGGAATCAGGGAAAGGTGAATTTGTTTTTCCTGGGATGATATTGCGAAATATTATTATCGCTGACCTCGCACAATGCCGATGACAATAACTGACCCCGGAAATGCTATTCTTTACAAATCGGTAAACAACGACACTGTTTTCCTCGAGTTTTCCCTGAAACGATAACAAAAGGCTGCACAAAACGGATACAAAAGTTGTTGTTGGAATTGTGCAACAGCATCCATGAGATACTCCTCGGAAAAAGGAACCGGTTTTGCATCAGGTGAAGCCGAAACGGAAGTCCACAACACATGTGGGCATCCTTTGCCCATTTTCCAGGACACTTTTCCCCCGAAAGAATGTCACGTTTTGTTCTCCTAATGGTCTGAGCTTGGGATGAGCCGGGAGCTGATATTTCCAAGACAATTTGACCATTTCTTGTCGCATAATCACGCCTACATACGAACACACAGGACCTAAGAGAAAGGATCATGGGAAAGGTTGAATATGAAATAAGGAAAATATAAGTAAATTTTAATAATTTCCAGAAATAGAAATGGAATGCAACAATTATAATTAAAATCATTTACATTTATGACTACAAAAAAGGAAATTATCTAAATATAAAAAAGATAACTAAATTGTGTTAAGTACAGAATATTTATTAGATGCAATACTCGAAATAGTTGTATTAATTATACTTTTTATTAGGTCAATTCTCTAAATAATTGTTTACTTGCAATGTAAAATTAAACAAAAATATTCAAGATAATTTAATGTGAATTAAAGAAAATACTTCACAATTTTAATAAACCATCTATCAAAACCAACAAAAATTAGATGCACATCAAATAAACAATAAATAAAAGAATAATTAAAGTATTACAAAGGAAAGACAATTAGTATTATTTAATAAATATAAGCTAAAGATCAAAAGAAAACAATGAATTTAGATAGTAACACAACATAACATTAAATATTAATTTATATTATCTAAGGACAGACGATATTATCTCATATTCATGAATATTATATATTATATATAAATATCATATGACAGATACTATGAATTAATATTTAATGTAATGTTGTGGTCATATATACCACCCTAAAATAAATGCATTAATATTTAATCCTGTAAAATGATTGTTAGTTAGAATGAACGCAGACTCTAAATATAATCAAAATTTTTGTGAATTTTGTTATTGTCCGACATTACGAGTAATTTAGCCATTTATCAAAAAGTTTTATTTCATTATCCCTACCAGGACCTGCCAACCCTCAAACTCCTCTAATCCCCACCATTCCCATCACCCTCCCACGATAAATACGCCATAATTTTTCATTTTTCCAACCCAAAATCAGCAAAGAAGAAGAGCAAAAAAAAAAAATATGAAAATTCGGAGGAAAATCCCCATTCCGAGGAGAAGAAGGGCAGTTCGTGAGCATGCCAAAAATGCTCTTAACTGGAATGACATGTGAAAAGCGCCGAAATCTGTGAGGCAATCAAATGGACACGTTCGGAAAAAGGAAAAATCCAGTGGGCGGGAAAATGGAAATGCAAAACCGAACAAAGACGCGCGTAACTAAAAACGTGAGAAAATCCATCTAAATGCGGCCTTTTCCAACTGCCGAAGCCAGGTGCGAGGCGAACAAAATGATATAACATTAAGTGGGGGAATATATATGTATATATATATATATACTTGCGAATAAAATGATACTTGCATATTCCGCATCAATAATTGAACAATTCAATCAGCTCCACAATGCTGGGAATGTAACCTCATTTCGGCTTTATATATTCGTTTCATTTCAGTCATTATCGTCATCGAATCCATTCTGGCCATTGTCGGGTCGCACATTTGGCCGATTGTTCCTGAATTTAATTAAAAAACGAATGAATGGATAAAAATTATATTTGCGGAATGAACAAAAAAAAAAAAAAATGAGAAAAAATGAAACCAGCTCTCTCAAATGACAATTGAATGACAATAACAACATTAACAATCAACAATCGAAAACAACAACAACAACAACAACAATAAGGAGTGCAAACAATGGGACGAGAATCGGAGAATTGAAAATCGGGTTGAGCTGCGGTGGGAGAGGGTGATTCCTGGCGAAAGGATAATGGTAAAGATTGTTTTCAAATATTATTAATCACGGCAACAACTTGACTCATCTTCCACCTGTCAGCTAGCAATGAAATTAAAATTAAATTTAAAGTTGAAGTTTTTTCAAATTAATGTGCATCTGCCGCATAAAGAGATTAAATAAACATATTGTTTGTTGTTCTATTGAGAAGATATTATTAAGATAAATAATTTGTTTTGTTGTCATAATTGCATTAATGAATATATGTTTGTTATGTTTTATTTGTTTATAAAAGGGAACTGAATAAGTATATTTAATTAAGTATTTAAGGGAAATTTTGACATTCAGAAACTAGTTTAAGATATATTACGCATAATTTGTTATACTTTGTATGAGTTGGGGGCGTTTATTAAAAAGCAAAAGTCTATATAATATATATATATATTTCCCCCCCATTTATCTCACTCTCCACGCTTTTATCACTCACTTAGTGTCCTCGTCGGCTAAGTGAAATGCTGAATGCTTAGAAAGGAAAATGTTGCCCGAACAAAACTTTTTCCATTACACAACATACAACAGTTTTTTTTCTTCGCATTCTTTATTATTTGAGTTTTGTCGTTGTCGTTGTTCGTCCTTTTTCCCCATTTTTTTTCGGGGAACGCAGACACAAAGGAGAACGTTGAGAACGCTGAAAGCTTTTCATGCTCTTACGCTATGGGCCAGGTATAAGAGCTTTGTAAATGCAATTGGAAATTGCACCGAGCTTTGCTTGCAAGTGTGCGTGTGTGCAAGGACAATGGAGGTGCACGGTGGGGGAGGGGAGGTGCAAGGGGAAGGGGAAGAAATGGAAGCGAGTGTGGCTAACTTTGGTTTTTTGTTTTTCTTTTTTTTTGGGGTTATGGAGCTGGGATCTGGCAAAGTTCCTATAGAAAATTACGTCCAAGTTTTACAAAGATAATTTAAAATTTATCAATCAACAAAGGACTCTCTCTTTAAATAATTTGTCATTAAAAAAGATAGCATACCTTAATGCCATTTCTTCAGTTTTATGATTAACATATGTATGCGGACTAAACATAAAATAAAAGTTAATTGTTTCAAAAATAGTGAAATAAGTTACTATATGCATTGTATATTGATAATAACAAACAGTAACTCATGATATTTATTTCACTTTGGTTAGGTTTTGATTTTTTCCAAATGTTCCCATAAAAAACAATCAATTAAACATACAAAAAACTCTATTGTTAAAATAAATGTCGCATTTTGTTGAAATTGCTTAGGTGAAAACTGTGTAGAAATTAAGCACAACCATGGGCAAGCAAATAGGATCGTTCTACTTGGCACCTTGGCAAAGATTTGCCTGACTTCCACGTTGCCTCATTGTGGGCTTCTTTTATTCGGCGTCGCTTTTCTATGGCCAAATAAGTAAATAATTGCAGTAATATCCTTTTTGGAGCGGCCAGGAAGAAGTGGAAAAAAAAGGGAACGGAAAAGAATGGTGAAGAATGGCTGGCGAAATGAAAGAATGCGAGAACGAGGAGAGCGGGGCGAGAGAATGGTAAGCGTGTTTCCATGTCCTTTTCAAAAACTAAAAAGTCCTTTCACACGAATGCGAGCACAAACACGAATACAGCGGCACACAGTGTGCACATAGAGAGATGTATATAGCCGAACACAGACACCCACAATGGACAAAAACTCACACCAAAGGCCCATTGTGATTGGCCCAACACACACACACATGGAAATAGAGCGGGAGAGAGAGAGAGAGTGAGAGGGAGTGGGAGCACCGCTGGGCTCTCGCACTCTTTCTATCCGCATGCAAGTTGCGGAAGTGCAACGTCGCTGTGCAAAACAATAACGGAAATTGTGGGCCCACTGTGCGAAAATCAATGTTCCCCCCCAGTCTCCAACTCTGCGTCTCCAACTTTCCAACAACTCTCCCATACCGCTGCTCACTCGCTCTCCGACTCTCCCCCATCCAAATGAGGTCGCTGCAATAACAGCAACTAAAACAACAACAACACACACGCACACGAAGCAAAGCCGAACTTTTGGCTCTATTGAGCGAGTCTATTGAACACACCCCTCAATGGGCGAACAACTATAACCGATATAAAGGAGCCAATGGAACAAAGCCAACAACCGGGCCCGAACAAAGGCCCTGCACCAAAGAGAGAAGGAGCGATGGCCAGAGAGAGAGAGAGAGCCCGTCGCTGCGCAGCTCTCCCAGGTAGCGGAGACTGGTACCGTCCCGCTCTCGCTTGCACAACCATACCTGAAGCCGGGGTTGCTCTCTCCGGGAGAGCGGCTTGGAAAACTGGATTTGGCTGAAGTCGTGTCGGTCTCAATTGAGCGACATACAAATCATTCAGAGAACAGCAGCCGAGCCGAGCACAAGCAACAGCTACAGCTACAATTTCAGTTTCAGCTACAGTTACAGTTACAGTCGCAGTAAACTAGAAATACAAACAGAAAAGCAACAGAAAATCAGAGAAAAAATAAATTATAAACCAGAGACAGCAAACCGAGATACACCTCAATCACAGTTACAGATACAGATACAGATACAAAAAAAAACATTGAAAACAGACCAAATTGTGAACCAAAGTGAAGTGTGTTGAATTCCAAAAGTAAAGCCGTAAAATAAATCAAAGTGCAAAGAATAACTGAAATGGCCACCTTATCGACGCATCCCAATTACGGTTTCCATCTGGGCCAGCCGCAGGGCCTGGAGGACTATGCCCCCCAGGGTCAACTGCAACTGAGTCCCAGCATGGACATGGATATCAAGCGGGTGCTGCACTATTCCCAGAGCCTGGCCGCCATGGGCGGATCACCGAATGGGCCATCGGGTGGTGGCGGTGGTCCCAATATGGGGCATCATCACATGTCCGCCGGACACATGTCCTCGCATCACATGCACCAGGCGGTGTCCGCCCAGCAGACCCTCTCGCCGAACAGCTCCATTGGGTCTGCCGGCAGTCTGGGCAGCCAGAGCAGCCTGGGGAGTAGTGGAAGTGGTTTGACCTCTGGGTCCGGCCATCAGACTGCAGGAATGCACAGCCTGACCACCTCACCGGGGCAGGAGGGACACATCAAGAGGCCAATGAATGCATTTATGGTATGGTCCCGCCTGCAGCGCCGCCAGATTGCTAAGGATAACCCCAAGATGCACAACTCGGAGATCTCCAAGCGCCTGGGCGCGGAGTGGAAACTGCTGGCCGAGTCCGAGAAGCGTCCGTTCATCGACGAGGCCAAGCGCCTGCGGGCCCTGCACATGAAGGAGCATCCGGACTACAAGTACCGTCCGCGCCGCAAGCCCAAGAATCCGCTGACCTCCGGCCCGCAGGGTGGACTCCAGATGCAGGCTGGGGCCATGAACCAGCAGAAGCTGGGCGGAGCCGGGGCAGGGCCCGGTGGCTACAATCCCTTCCACCAGCTGCCGCCGTACTTTGCTCCCTCCCACCACCTGGACCAGCCGTATCCGGTACCGTACTTTGGCGGCTTCGATCCCCTGGCCCTCTCCAAGCTCCATCAGTCGCAGGCAGCGGCAGCGGCGGCGGTGAATAATCAGAATCAGAACCAGGGACAGGCGCCACCACAACTGCCGCCGAGCTCCCTCAGCAGCTTCTACTCGGGCATCTACTCCGGCATCTCGGCACCCTCACTGTACGCCGCCCATTCCGCCAATGCCGCCGGACTCTACACATCCTCGTCGACATCCTCGCCCGGTTCGTCGCCGGGCACCATCACGCCCAACGGGATGGACGGGTCGATGGACAGCGCCCTGAGGCGACCGGTGCCGGTGCTCTATTAGAGCCGGTTAGAGATTAGAGATTAGAGAGAGTAGAGAGTACACGAGAGTAGAGTACAATTGTTGAAGCATTCCCAAAGTGATCCATTGGTTTTAAATCTTCAGAAGCTCTAAGTAAGCCAATCCTCCTCCAAACCACTCCGCTTAATTCTAGTACAATCTTCGCACTTCAGATCTAGGAAATAGGAGTCGGAAAAGCGGAAAACAAATACCAAGCACTAAACATTCCTAGCCAATACACACACACAACTAAAACTATAATTTATTTAGTGCACTCGCAAGATTTAAGTCTTACTTACAAACATAACACAACAACAAAACATAACATAAAACATAAAAAACTAATTGTAAATTAATTTTATTTAGTTTTAAGCATTGAGAGAGGCCCTCTTCCTTGTTGTTTTTTCGTCGTGTCCAGTTTAAACCAGTTTAAATCTCTAGACCCCCTAAAATTGTAAATATCCCAGCCAATTTCGTTATAGCGTTATATATACTATATATATATACTATATATATATATATACAGCGTAGCCCGAGACTCGAGGAAAGAACTTACATCAATGTATTATTTTATTATTAATTGTATTAAAATAATAAAAATAAAAAAACAACCGTATCATCTAAGCGCAAAATGGTAAATGAAAAACCACAAAACACACAAAACAAAGACATTTAAAAATGAATAAAAACAAATCATTTGAAGAAACCAAATTTCGAAAAACTGTCTATTTAATTGGAGTTATTTTTCAGCTTTAAGGGGTAAAGGAAAATATTTAGATTTGTTAATGATAAAATGCAATTTACATAAACTCTTTCAATAGTTATTTTTTCAGATTTATTTCATTAAACTAAAGGGTAAAGGATAATATTTAAAATTGTTGTTTATTATACTTATAGTTTCAGTTATTATAATATTTATTATTTCAGTTATTATTTCAGATTATTGTCATTAAGTTTAAATACCTTAAATGGTTAATGAAGTAATGTAAATGCATTATATAATAAATTATTTCCGGGGTGAAAACTATTGTTTTGAATAATGACTGCATTTAAATAATGAATAGTTCTATATAATTGGATAAAGTTAACAAAATTTAAGGTCTTTTAACAAATGCTGTTTCTACAAACTCTTCTGAATTTAATTCCCATTTTTCTGACTAAATTTTAAGTTGTTAATTCAACTTCCAAATTTTCTGCTTCATATTTTCTATGATTATATTTCCACTCTCGTAATTGGATTAACATATATTAGAATTTAAATGTTTCTTGTTTTTCCAAGCTTTAAATTAAATTTGTTTATTAACGATATACATATTCAATTTGAATATTAAAAAAAAAATTAAGTTATTAACATTAATATTCTCAATTCGAATGACTCACTTTATTTAGATACGCATTTCATCATCAACTTAATGCGGACGACTTTTCACCTTTTTGGTAGTATTGATCTTAGCCCGAACTCCGAATTAACCTTGTCCCTTGGTTTCCCTTAGCTATATTTTGCCTTGCTGTTCAGATATGTATATTGTTGGTTAGTTTACACCCGCTGCGAGGACAAAAACAATTTGATTTGCCATTATACAACTATTTGCCGTTGTGTATTAATTTCTATTGATTAATGCGCTGTTTATTTTGCGCCTTCAAGACAGAATTCGATAGTTTGAACAAAGGGTCAGTCTTCGGTTCGTTGGATGGGGGTCGCATTGTGTTTGGTGTTGTTTTTTTTCTCTCTTTTTTGGGGATCAACGGGGGGCTTTTCGAAGACCCGAAAGACCTCACTATCCGGAGTGTAACAGAATCCCCTGGCGAAAGAAATCAACGCGTGTTATTTTCCGTTTTTTTTTATTTTTTTTTGGCTTCTCCTTGTAATAATAATAAGAATAATTGCGGTCATTAATAAATCCACTTGCATTGTCTTTCCTCCAACTTCGACTCTCGTATCTTTTGGATTGCCGTTTTCTATTCAACATGAACCGCTCCTCCTGCCCCTCCTGCCCCTCTGTGTATGTCAAATGTGTTAAAATATCAAATATTGATTATTGTTGTTATTATGCGTATTGTTGATATTGGTCTTTTTATTGTTGCTGCTGCTGCTGCTCTGCTGTGTTTCTCCAGTCTTCAGTCTTCGTTCTTCATTCGATTTACACATATTACAAATATTTACTCTCCATTGACGTGATATTGAATAATTATATAAAGATTGGTTTATTCGGGTTTAGCTGGTCGGAAGATTGTTGGGTTTTTATGTTTGAAAATATTTTCTATTTGTCAGGGATGCATATTTAATTTTATGTTGTATTCGGTTAATGTTTATTTAATCAATTGTAAATAGTATAAATTGGAGAACTGCAAAACGATTTTTATTTATTTCTGTTTACCATTAATTTGTAGTTAAAAAAAAATAATAATAAGAGACTTATTACCAAATAAACTAAAATAACAATATTTGAGATAATTTATAAAATGTTCAATAAAAGATTATATAAATTATTAGTTTATGTACATATTTACGTACAACAAAGAAATAAATTAACTGCAAAGTAAGACCTAAAATGATCTTATTTTAAGTAATATAATAAAATGCTGATAAAATTATAAGAAACTATATACTTGGTAACTCATATTTAAATACATTTAAATTCATGTAATAAATAAATTAAACACCATAAAAAACTTTATAGAAAAATAAATCTCAAATAATATAATATCTCTGTAATCCAAACCCCATTTTTAGAAAACTCCCTTCACTTGCCACTACTATTTCCTTTCTCAAAAACCAATCGGAAGTGATTAGCCCTAGCTAAACACCTCGTCCAGCCAACCGACTAAGCCAAGATTAAGGCCCAAAAATCAACTCACGCCTCCTTAATCCTTGCTCCTCCCCCAAATTTCAGCGAGAAAATTAGCGCACATATATTCAATGCCAGACAATTTAAATTGCATCTCAAAATCGGTTGAGTTGGTTTTTAAGGATCGTACGGAGCGCGTTTTTATGACCCACGCCTCCCAGTGCCACGCCCCGTGTCCGATGTCCCATGTGTACGAATATAATTTTCAGATTTTCTGGCCTCTTCGATTTTTTACGACTTTATTAGCGTCCAGTCCGCAGAAAGGAGTGTGCAAACTGTCGCGATATATATACATATATATATCTGTTTTTATATATTTGTTTTTGCTTTTTTTTGCGCTGGTTTCATTTGTCTACCTGATTTAAGTGCCACCCGGATTAGGACTCTTGATTTCCTTTTAGTTTTCCCAAAAATCCAAAAGCAGTTTTTGTGCGTTTTTTTAGACGAAAGATGCGCTAATCCGGCGGATTAGCGACATTCAGCGACATCCCAGACGGGGATTAGCATAAAGGTGATACAATTTGTTGGCCAAGTTATTACCACGACCTCGGCTGGTCTCATTTTCCACCTCTTCTCAGTCATTTTCCACTCTGCATTTTTACGCGGAAGGTTCGCTTTTAGCATTCAATGCAATTCAGTTAGCAGTTAGCGGGTTGTGGGCCATAACCGTGCCATAAACCGTCAACTGGCATGGTAGGCCTGCAAAGGGGTCAAGCTGTTATGGCCGGGACATATATATCCTTACAATCTTGTGTACTCCATCCGAGAAACGAATCCTAAACATGGCGGCGCTGTCTGTCAATCCTCTCCCCTCCCCTCCCCTCACCCACTTGACTGGATTTTTCCCCCTTACCCCCTTTCCCCCTCTTTTTCCCTCCCCCCCCCACAAATGGTGTCTCTGGTTATGCAGCCTAATTTGTGGGTGGTGGCTTTTTGTCAAACTGTTTCATATTTGCCATGGCTTAACAGGGTTGCTTAGCGGCTACACTAGACTACAAAGTTTGGGGGACTAGTTGAGAGCAAAACTTAATTCTCAGTAGTAAATCATGTAGAAAGAGTTGCCTTAAATAAGAGTTAAGTTTTATATTTTATGTTTGCTTTATTAAGTTTTGTAGTGTTTTAAAAAATATATTGAAATAATATTTGATCTCAAGGTAGAGCTAAGATTTTTATACATTTTTATTCCATATTTTCGGTAAAATAATTTATTAAAAAATAGCTAAAAAACAATATTCCATGTAATGTCCGTTTTATTTTTCAAATTTTATTTTATTTTCTCAAAGCGTTTTTTGTATATTAATAAAGTTTATATGTATTAATAAAATACCTTACATTTTCATGAATTAAAGAATTAACTATCCAAAATATTTAATAAAATTTTGAAATAAACACAAAATTACAACCTTCCTTATCAAATATAATAAAAAGCAATTAGAAAAGGATTCTATTTTCTATGTTTTCTGTTTTTTTTTCAGGTATGTTCCATATATGTTTTTGATATAATTATTATCATCAAGAATGCTGTGTAAATTGTTGTTAACATAAATTGAATTATGCAATTATATTTGTTAAGGAGTCTTGAATAAGTCAATAATTTTACTGAATCTTGTTCAAAAACTCGCAATATATTAAGATAATGGAGTATGTCCTTTCGGACATACTTATAACTGAAGATGTTATTAACAAACTTACTTTTTGGCACTTGCTTCTTTGGTTGTATTTATATTTTTAATGTTGTTTGAAATTAAAAAAAAAAACAATCTTAGCTATTATAAAATAAATTCAGCTATAGTAATTATTCATTTCTGTTGCCAGAAGTAGCTATTAATTTTTCTGAAATTTGTTAAAAAGGAACTCGCTTAATAACTTAACTTAGCATATAACTTAACACACTTACTGTTTCCTTGTTTTTTATTTACATTTTAAATACTATTTACAGTTTTAATTTATTTATTTTGAAATTTTTAATGCTATAAATTAGACTCTCTTAGTATTCCATTATTGTTGCTCAGTGT
>JAJJHY010008789.1:4915802-5036870 GCA_021224005.1 Drosophila setifemur | reverse complement strand
AAGTCCTTGAAAACTTGAAGGGGGCCAGCTGTATCGGGCACAATTAGACAGACAATTGAACTTACAGAATCAGCCAAAGCTATTGGAACATATTTAAGGGTAACGTTTTTGTGTATATTTAAATGTATAAAAAATGTATTGTTGCTAAATGGATATCAAAATGTATTGATTATCGAAGGGATAATTGAAGGCCATTTAATGTGGAAATTAAAGCATTCATTTTAGGGTTGTACAAATAAGTGGAAATATATTTTAGTAAATATATATAATGATGGATTTATTGTTGCTAGGTGATAAAATCCTTTTTTTCTGATAAGAAAAGATACTTTTATATGGTTACTTATAGGAAACTTTAATATTTAATTGATTAATTGTTAAATAAATTAAATTGTTCAGGTTGCCCAAAATAAAAAACCAAAATAAAATTGCAGTTTAAATAGCTTTAAGAAAATAATGTAATTCTAGAAATTATTTCTACCTTTGCATTTAAGTTTTATGTCATTTTTAAATGCTAATAATTTCCTTTTTTCTGCAAAAAATTTAATTGAAAGCATCTAAGAAAAGATTCTTTTATAATGTTACTTTTAGGAACTATAACATTTAATTGATTAATTGTAAAAGAAAATGTATTTTTCAGGTTGTCCGAAATAAAAACAACAAGAAAATTGAAGTTTAAATGGCTTTAGGAAAATTATTTAAATCTACAATTATTTGTAGCTTTGCATTTAATTTGTATGTAATTTTTAAATTGCTAAAAATTTTCTTTTTCCTACAAAATTTCATTGAAAACAGCTAAGATTTAGGAAAATAATAAAATTCAAAAATTATTCGTAGCCTTGCATTAAATTTTTATGTCATTTTTAAATGCCAATCAAAGCCTGTGTTAACATGACCTGCCTTAACTTGGCTCCCAAGTATTGTGCGTAGGTGTTGGCCCCACACAAACACATATGCAATAACACACACACACCACATTCAAACACACACAAGCCTTTGTAACCTTTGACAATTATTCGCCTCGGCGAGTGGAAAACTGCCACCAAAGAGGCAAAAGGAAAAAGGCCAGACCAGGAGGGAAAAACAAACGCAAAGGAACTAGCGAGAGTTCCAGCACTTGTCGGGCTTTCATTTAATTAGCCACAGCTGACAGTTAGACGAAGAAAAGGCCAACAAAAGGTGGGAGTTATTAATGCCAGGCGGCACAGTCACCGCCAAAAGTTGACACATGTGACTTAACCCACCTTGACTTGAGTCGGAGTTCTGCCGTCGGCTAAAATTCAGCGTTGGAGTTGGAGTTGGAACTCATTACGCGGAAGGGTCTCTCCGGGTCTCTCCGGAGCTTGTGGAGTCGAGTTTGCCATTTTTGCCCACTTGAGTTGGCAGGCGACCAGCTGGCGGAGTTAACTCGAAACCTTCGTCACAACAACCCAAACCAGGTTCATGAATACACGCGGAGAAATTTAACGAGTGTTAATCAAATGAGTGTTAAAAATTATCGCAAGTTTTTTGACAGAATTTTCTGTTGGAGGTTATTTCAATTTCAATTGTTGATAACCTTTTAATAAAACATTTTTATCTTTTTAATAATGAGCCTAATTTAAGGTTTAAGTACAATTTATAATATTTTACAAAAGAAATCAATTAAGACATTTTAATTTTATGTTTAATGTAAAGAAAGTTCGTTTATTATTAGGGCTTTCCGATTATTTGTTATTAGCTGGTATTTGTGAATTTATTTAAATTAAGCATTGAACTCTTTTAAGAATTGACCAAAAATATACTATCATGGAACAATATCCCTAATTAAATTAAGTTTAAGTGCTTTCCTTAATATTTTTTAAATATTATGTATTGGAAAAGGTTGTAGTAATATAGAATGATATACAAAAAATCGGAATTCTGAAATCTGGAAATTTTACTAGGATTTAATTCATTTCCATTTGAATTAAAATGGAAAAAAAAAATAAAATATAACAAAACCTCTTTAAACAAAAATTTCGTTATTTTTTAAATGAATTTAATAATTATTAAAGCAGCTCTTTGAAATGTGATTATATTTGAAAGCAATACTATTTCTAAGGAAACATAACAATTTTGCAAGGCATTGAATAAAATTACTAATTGGCTACGAATTAACCGTCTCTTGAACACGATTTCTTGCAGTGTATCTTTGCGGTTCCGGAATGGGCACTTGACGCTGCTTCAATGGCTACAAAATGCAATACATAATGACATTTCACTTTGCAATTACAATATAATATTGCGCGGGCATTAAACGGCTTCAACTCTGAAAAACGCCCGAAATGCACTCGAAAACATTTGAAGTGAATTGTTGAGGATAAAAAAAACGGAAAACGAAAGAATTATAAATCAAAAATCGGGTAAATAGGAAAGAGTGAGAGAGAGTGAGAGCGTAACGAGGGCAGTCAAGCATTCAAAATTAATTATGAATTACTGAATTTATGAATTTCTGACTTACTGAACTTCTGAAAAAAATTCTGCTGCACTTGGGCGAAAGGCATTTCTATGATTTATGGAGTAGGTAGAGCAGTCATAAATTTGACTTATTGAAGATGAGGAACCTCTGTGGTTCCCGTAAGAGGAAAACACACCCCATTACCAGCCCATTTCCCATTTTCCCATTACCATTTGTTGGAAAATCTTCTCTTTGGAAAGGCGCCAACTGTTTTGGCAAACAAAGCGTAAATTATGAAAATTATGAATTGCCCTTGGTTATAAACCATTTTTATGGCTCGCACAGAGAGACTACCCGATCTACCCGTTTAGGATTGTATCTTGTATCTACTGTCTCGAGGCGCGATTGTCTTCTCTTGGCCAATGACATCTTTATTAGTTTCCACAACACTGCATCGCCGACACTCCGAAAAAATGTCAAAAACATTTATAATAAATTATGATGAATTGCTTTTCGTTCTCCCGGCAAAAATCTTGAAAACCAAAAGAAACAACAAGAAAGAAACAACAATCCCGACTTGAGGCCAAAACCGAGAGGCAACAACAATGTGCCCAAACACAAAAGCCAATTAAAAACTTAATTTAAGCTTGGCTTGAATGCCAGAAGGTGATTTCTGCTCATACGTTCGTTATTTGAATACTCTTTCTTTAGAAGTTAGTTAAAAAAAATTTGGAATATATAGTACTGCCTTCAGAAAGATATAATTAATATAACAACATTTTCTTTACTTATTTATTTTGTAAACTTAAAAGTGAATTCAATTTTTAGAACTTTATTTAAATGATAATTTTATACAATTTAGAATGTGTAATTTTTATAATTATAAAAGAATATGATCTTACAATAAAGAATGTCCTATGATCCTATGGAATGTCTTTTCGATTTCTTAAAGTACAGAAAAATAAACAAAGTTAATAAACATTCTTATTTTATTGTGATTTAATTTAAAATGCAATATAATATGTAGAATCTAGGCTATAGGAGATTTATATAACAGTTTATCGAGCCATTTTTAAAATGATAAATTAAATGGAGTCTTTCAATTAATATTTAAGTATAGCCATGGAATGGCTTTTCAATTTCTTAAGTTACAGGAAAATAAACATACTTAAAAGAAAGAATATATACATTCCTATTTTATTTTTATTTAACTTAAAATTTAATATAAAATGTAGAGTCTAGAACAGGAGATTTTTATGCAATTTTATAGTGCCATTTTTAAAATGATAAACTAAATGGATTCTTATGATTAATATTTAAGCATATCCAAGTAAGGGATTTTTAAATTCTTAAGCTACAAGAAAAAATACAAAATCTGACTATATCCAAGTTAATTATAAAAGTAAGCCACCCTCTTCCACTAGGTATCATCCAATCCCAGGTTTAAAGCTCCGCGAAGCGATGACTCAAGGATTGTCTCCATGCCAAAATAAAGGCTTTTGGGCCCAAAGTCATTTTGGGATCTGAAAAAGTTGTGAGCCGCCCGCTGGGAATTATCTCTTTGGGATTGGGGATCAGCTCGGATCGGTAGCTGCCGTAGTAGCGCAAAAGATAGTTTTGTATGTTACATTCTTTGCGGTGCGGCCATTTTGATTGTGATTTTGAGTCCGACATGTTCAGTGACATTTTGAAAGCGCTTTACGGCCTTATGAATATCTTTTGACATTAATTGTTCGCGTTCCTCTTGGCCCTTGACAATTCGAAACTCATTTCAGATCGATGCCATAACAATTGCGTCAAATTAAAAAGTGAGCCAGGTTGCTGGCAGATACAATATATCTCTTATGTGTGTTTTGTTCGATTATTTTTTTGTTGTATCTTCAAGTGGCACGTGCTTTTGTGTGCGGTGAAACCGTTGCTCGCATTTGTTTAGAGAAAGGTTTCTTTTCAACAAAAAAAAAAAAAAGCTATCTTATAATATACATAACAAACTGTGACAATGCAACTGAATGACTGGAGATTGATTGGGGGATTAAATACGAGGAAGGGGACAGATTAAGGCCAAAGGAGTCCGAAAAGTATCTAATATTTAATTACCAAAAAAAAATCATTAGCATCAATTAGCTAAAAATCATTAAAGTCACCACACAACTGACCCGCAAATTCGGGAGTTTAATCGAATACATTTTCCCATCCTGGTGACCATCCTCCAAATGCTGGTAGTCAGATCATCAATAAACTGATTGAAACCATGCTAATGATGACGATTTTTTGGCTATTGAATTCGATTTGATTTTGTTTCTGAATCGGAATCTAACAATATTGCAGATGCGGGAGAAAACCTTAAGGGGAAAGGGAAGCTGACCGTTAAAAAAGATCACAGCCAAAAAAAAAAATCGAAATCAAATCGATCGATTTGTAACGTTCGAAATGAATTTTTATGGACCATTGCCGCGCCCCTCTTGACTGCATAATTTTTGTGTTTTTTACAAAAAAAAAATAGTATCTTTTCGGACCGAAAAAGGTAGCGAGAGGCCGGGCAATAAAATTAACATCTTTGACACTAAGCTCTGATTTACTTTTGTCTTAATGTCGCGGGCTTCTTTTATTAACGTGGCTCGAACTTGATTTTTATATGATCGCCTGATCTGATCGCCGCTGAACCTAACACACGCCTACCTGTCTTGGAATCGGATTTACATATGGCACATTAAATTGGAAAATATCTGTTGGGAGCAGACTTCATTGGCCAAGATCGAACTATAAAATCCAAAAATCTCTTTAGTAGACTCTATTGCCATGACAGCTGAACTGATTTGGTTAAAGTTTGCTTTAATTTTGTTTTTTTTTTTAATAAACTGAACGATCAACGAATTGATTGGCTTAACTGAATTAAGAGGGTCACTTTTGTAATCATTTGCATGGTGTTTTTTTGGTGTATTTTAATTGGATGAAGAGGAATGGTGATAATAATAAAATAAATTTTTAAAATCATGATAGCTCTTATTTTATTAATAGGAGATTGTAGATAGATTTTTAAAGTTCAATCAAAATAAAATCCTCCTTTTTTTGAATGTCCATAAGCATTAAATATTTAGTTATTAACTTTCTCTATAGTATAATATTTTTAATAAATTGCTACTAACAAGAAATGAAGGATAGAATAAGTGTAGCTAAGTCCTTATTATATATATAGTAAGACTAGAATATATCTTTTATATAAAGACTAAAATATATTTTTGAAATCAACCAATAACTCTCAACATAATCCCATTCCTTTGACAGCTTTAATATATAGTGCTCCGATTTCATATATTCCCTTTAAAAACGACTTAAAAAATAAAAAAATAAATGGTGGAACTTCCAGATACTCAAAAATAACCCAATAAGAATCCAGGTTAACCCTTTTCAGAGGGGGCAGAGGGGATGAGACAGGGATTGAAAACATGGCAAATCCTTGTTTAACCTTTGCCCCCGGGCCGGCAGCTATTTAACTTTGGCAAACACATAACATGTCCAAATTTTCGCACCGCACAAAACTTTTCGCACAGCCGGAGACTCGGCCCAAGGCGACGAAGGTTGAGGAGACTGAATCCTCAATCCTGGTCTCATCCCCCCCAAAGGAAAGGAAAATGTGAAACGGAACGGGTTCGACTGGAATTTGCATGGGCAGGAGGAATCGAAAAGGGGGTTCGTGTCGCTTATAATCTTCACGCAGTCCCCGGAACGGGAGGATGGGAGAGGAGCTTGGGCTCCGGAGGAATGGAGGATAATGGAAGTTTGATTATTATTTTGATACCACCACTCAAAAGTCTTGCAAATTAAGTACGCATTTATCTGAAGTAATTTGGGTTCAAATGTGCCGCAACTGCGGTCAAATTGTTGCACATACTTCTCAGGCATTCAACGTATCTGCGAGATACTTTTTGCCCGGCCAAACTGGCTGCCATCATATGGCCACTTTGCTCCTTTATGCGCCTTCTGCGATTTCTGCCTTCCTTGTGCGCCTTCTGTGCTCTTCCTGTAGCCAATGGGCCGTCATTGGGTCCCTATGATAAATGGTCATTCAAACAAAAAAAAACATCGCAAAAAGTAGCTAAATGTTTTTTTTCTATCTTTTTTTCTCGTGATTTTATGCTGGTTGTCCGAGGGTTGTCGCTGGGATTGTGATAATTTGGGATTTTCGTGTTAATTACTCTTCTATTATGTTTTGTGGGGTGGAACCGGAAGTTTGGTTTTTCGGGAGGAAGAAGGTTCCCTCATGGGGAAATGTGGAGAAGGGGTTTGCCTCAAGAAGTTGCTGATTCTGAATTCGCAACCTAGCAACTTGGTTTAAAATAACGAAATTATATAACGAGTGGAAGTAGGAAAAATCATGTCTTAAATTCCTTGTTCAATATTTTACTAATAATATTAAATCAATTGTTACTTTAAATATAATTCACATATCGAAATGTTGCCATCGTATTTAATAAGTATTTGTGCATCCTTTAAAGTAAAGAAAACTCATTTATAATAAGTATTTGGGTTTGTTTGTTATACATTATTTAAATTTTGTAATTTAAATTTAAGAAAACTGAAATATAATATTGAAGGGGTAAATAAATTTCAATATTTGCTCAATTCTTATTTATAATAACATTAAATAAAATTACAGATATTAGTAGAGATTCAATTCATTTTGCTTCAAATATATATTTTAATATATTATTTAATATAATTATAAGCAACTGTTTTGGTACAACTTGAAAAGCTATCTAATAAACTACGATTTAAGAAGGTATTTATTTGATTAAGATATTTAAAATATTTATTTGTTATTTCCCTTTTTTCATTTAATTTTTAATTTTACAAATTATTATTATTTATAACTTACATTAGTTTATAGAAAATTTCAATTGGGAATTAAAGCATCTACAATTTTTAATAATGACTATAAAAGAGATCATGTATTTCCCTAAGCCTTGTATTGTTTTTCCTTCCCTTATTTAATAATATAATTACTATTTTGAATTGTATATAACACAACAATTAAAGACCTCTATTTGTTGGTAAACTTTTACCGTAAATTATGATTTAACCTGAATGTCCAGAATGCATCTACTAAATCCACATACTTGTAGTTAGTCCAACTGGCAATTATTCAATTAGTGCGGCGAGTGACGCGTAAAAAACGCGTTCTAAACGCGCCACAACGATGGACAAAGGTCCATCGAGAGAGAGAGAGAGATCAGGAGGAGGAGGAGGGATCAGGAGGATTAATCCTCTCCAGAGCACATTGAACGTGGCCACCGCTGAATGGGGGGAAGGAATGGGGAATGGGGGGCGACTCTTAATTACGGCGGCACGATGCGTTTTTGCATGGGAACAAACATTGGCAAAATGTTTCCACATGCTTTGGCATTTCCGTTTCCGCTTGGCGCCATCTCCAATCTCTGGCCGGGCACAGAGATTTCCTGTTGCCAAATCGTTTTCAAAACTCAAGTGGCGTAAATTAATTACAGCACTCACTGTGCGAGTGTGTAAGTGTGTGGGTGTGGATGTAGGTGTGTGTTCCTCCTGATGTATCTATAGTATGTACGTTTATGGCTTTGTTTCTCGCTCTGCACCAGCATTCTGTTGCCAAGGCCTTCTAATTGCTCCAAATGCTCGACGGGGCTTCGTTTCGTTTCGTCTCGTATTTGATTTTGGATTTTTGCGATTTGAACTCGCCCAGGTGCCTGGCATTGTTCTGGAATGTTTTTTTTTAAAGAACTCTTTTTGTTTGGCGAAATCATGGCGAAATATTTTAATTGCATATCCGAGTGGATGGAGATTAGCAGATGGATGTAATTAAAAGGTGCGAAGCATATTAAATGGAATTACAATCATATAAATATGTAGGTTGAGCTTTCAGTAGTAAGATATTTCATTATTTTATTACTAAGGGAAGCATGTTTATACAATATTAATATAAATACCTAAAAATTATTATTTGAGTGATATGAAATAATTTTATTACTTGGTGGTGTAAGCCTTAAATGGGTTTTATATTATTAATATAGTAATTTAATAAAAAACTAAGCTATTTTGTGTTGAGACCATAAATGATTTAATTATTATATACGAGTATACAATAAAGAGTTAAATAACTAAGCTTTTTTGTTTGAAGGATATTTAATAATGTTATTACTAGGTGGCGTAGACATAGAAAATATTTAATTAATACTTTCTTTATAATAAAAATAATATATAAGATTTTTTTGTTAGAGTGAATTACATTTTTTTGTAGAAAAGAGAGCTAAAAATTTGCAATCAATTTAAAATCATTGAAATATGTTAATTTGGCTTTCAATGTTAAGATATTTCATTATTTAATTAGTATGGGTTTAATATTTTATATGCATTAATTAAAAATAAGTAACATAGGTTTTTGATCAAAATGTGAATTGGAAAATCTTATTTTTAGGAAACCAACCATCTTATTTATAATATTAAATAGTAATGCATGGATATGTATTATTTTTTTAATTATCATTAAATATATTCTTATTAAAATATAAGTAATGGTGGTTATCTATTTGAATTATCAATAACTCAGTGTTAAGTACACAGTATTTTAATATGTGTAATTCCAAAGTTTTAAAAATGGTTATTAAATTATCAAATTTGAAAGTATATGGGAATATTTTTCTATTATCAAACAACTTACAATGCAAATGTCCAATCTGGTAATTGTATTTCCATAATCTTAAACGTTTAAAGGAGACACACTGCATTTGGCCTAATCCACTGATACTTTGAGTTGGCTTACCAATTACCAATTACCAACAAAATCATAAAAAGTTATTTACAATTTTAATGGAGACAACGAACTCAATGGCAACTGAGGAACATCTGGCCACTGTGCTGCGGTGTACAAGTGGCTTAGAAAGGATGGTCTTCCCGACTCTATTTTGATGGACACTTACCACTAAATACTGCCTTTTGTTTCCTTTGCTTTGCGTTGCGTTGCCAAGGACCTCCCAATATGACTTTTATGTGGTCCTTTCTCTGCCTCTAACCATAGACAAAAAGACAATTCTTTAACGCAAAATTAAAATTTTAAATACGCAATTGTCCTTTTTGTATGATTGTCCTGCCGATGTCGATGCCGATGCCGATCCACTGTCTCAGTGTTTGAGTGTTCTAGAATCTTTTGAAGCGAACCGCGCGACACAATAACCGAAAAGAACCAAACAATTGTCAATTGTCCCGGCGAGGAACTCTCTATGCCGGTCCCGGGTCCTCATTCTCCCTTGGAAATTAGCATTTTTAGTTCAAGTTTCCGCTCTTCCCTAGAAGAAATCTCACCCAGGGGCACAGGGAGGAACTAAGGAACTGAGGAACTGTGAGGAACTCAGACCCACCGCAAGGCTAAAAATGAGGCTCGTAAAAAAAGAGCCCGGGCGAGGGCAATAAAAGTGAGACTGGAGAAAGACTGGAGAATCGCGTGCCTTCCAGCAATGCCTTCTACCAATTCCCTTCGACCATGGCCCATTCCAAACTCTTGGTTAACTGTTTGCGAGGTGTGATTTATAACGTTTGTAAAAATATGACAGACTTGTCGTATAAATTTTCATATTGTTAGCGGCCAGGCAAAAAAAAAAAAATAAATGCCACCATAAGCATCTCCTCGAGAGCACCTTTTGTGTGTGCGAGGCTCCCCCTTTTAATTTTGCTGTTGTGCCTGGTCGGATTTTGGAATCCTCCTGGCCAACGTCGGGGTCATCGGGTTTTCGTTTTTAACAGGCTGCACGTGCTTTTTCCGTTGGGCAATAAACCATTCCTCATTGTTTCTCTGTGCAGTTTTTTGCGCTTGCCAACTGCCCCAAACCTAAATGGGTCCATAAAAAAAACATATATATGTATAAATAAATATAAACATTCTTGTTTAGATATTATTATTGTTATTATTGCATTGGCCAGTGGGCGTCGGATTGGTAATATTGGTTGGCGGGGGCGGTAAAAGCCAGAAACACCTTAAACGGCAGCTGAAATTGATTTACCTTCGAGCGGAAAAAGGAGTTAAGCTATTTTTCTTGACTGTGCTTTGGAAATTACTTTTCAGACACTTTATTTCTGCGAAAGCGATTTTCTTTGCCTTTTGAATAACTAGGGGGAGAAATTGTAAGGATTTCGGATTTGCAAATACTTTAACCTATCAATCAAATGAATTTTTTGTATTTTAAAATTCAATATTATTAACTGAAATTAATTTAAAGAAAATCTCAATTGTGACTTGATTCAGCGATAATTTTTGATAATGAATATAAAAGAGACATTTTATACTCCGTATATTTGCATAGTTCTATTTTATAGTTTAATTATAAAATTAAAATTTTTACTTAATTATTTGGAAGATACTATATGCATATTTAAATATTCAACCTTTTTTAATACAATTAAATTTTCATTTATTAGGATACTGTTTTTTGTATAAATAAATTTAGGATATACATGATTTATCCCAATTTTATTTATTCAGAAGAACAATATCCTAATATATGAAAATTTAATTACGAAATTTTATGAATCAAAATTTTCATTCTTTATATTTTAAGCATTGGATCTTGGATACAAATTTTCCTGATTTGAGAAGATACTTTTTACATATTTAAAGATTCGACCTTTTAGAAATACATTTATTTTTCATATATATTGATTTTGTTTTTTGTATAAATTAAATTATGATAAAATATGTAAAAGTGGGAAATTTAATTAATTGCAATTTTCATTCTATTATTGTAAACATTATATATGGATTCAAATTGTCCTGATTTCAAATATAACTGGTACTAAACACAAATATCATTTAGAACATGAATTATTTTCGTTGGTATAATATATTATTTTGTATATAGAACTTCAGAAAAACATAAACATTTTTCCACTAATCAGAAATATATTCTACAAATTGAAGTGGCTGGAGTGTAATCCCAAAAATATAGCTGAATATATAATTAATAAAAAATTTATATATTTTAATATTGGAAATTGGATCCAAATTGTCCTGATTTGATATATTACTCATTTTTAATCCATTCGTTTGTATAAAATATTATTCCCTATATAGAAATTTCGGAAACAAAAAATTTTACTCTGAGCAGAAATATTATTCTACGAATTGAAGTGGTTCTTGTAATCCCAAAAATATCGCTGATTATAATTACTATTATTACCAATTTCAATTTGTTCTGGCCCTCAGGGTTACCCATGATGACAAGCTGACACAGCCCACCCCCGTCAGCCGCCCACCCGAAAAAGGACAACGATGTCCTTGGCCAGAGGACGAGTTAGTCGTGAATCCTCCGTCGATCCGCAGTCAGTGCTTCGGGTAGGAGTGACGACGAGGCGTTTTCGGTGACCTAAAGTTATTAGGCAAACGGAGGTGACCTTTATGACGGCTCAGCCTTTTCGCGATCTGGGATCAGGGGATCAGGGATCATCTCGATCCTAAGTAGAAACAGACGCGAGAGTCGCGCGATGTGTTGTGGGTATTTCCCATTTTTTATTCCCGGTCGATCCCATTTATTGGGTGGGAAGGACGCGTGTCCTGGGCGAGGGACAAAAGCTAAATGCCTTTCCCATTCCATTGTCCGACTAATGCTAATGCCAGGTCCTTCGGCCTTATTAGAGTGCCAAGTGGAAATTCCGAAATTAACCCAATCCCAGACTTCCGAGAAGGTCAGCGATTAGCGCTTTCTCGCTTCTCTCGATCTCTGTGAAAATTCAAGGGAAATTTCACACATCCTTGCGAGGCGAGGGCGGGGATCAAGGATGCAAAAGGGATATATACAGATGATGGCTAAGAGTATCCGATACATGATACTTGATTGCGTAATCTCTGAACTCCGCCATTGCCCCCCGCCCCCGGCCCATCGCCATGAATCGGATGAATAATATATATCCTGACATATTAGACAATCCCGGATACAAAAGGTAAAAACGCAATTCAAAAACATTAGGAAACAATTGAGAATGTTGAGGCATTAATCCCCCTCTACCCCCTCTCCCCCTCTCCACTCCACCCATCTCTCCCCTGGCCACTCGAATTATACGTGAATATCCTTGTGTATCCTGCGCAATATATATGTGTGTAACTCCCCATTGTTGTTGTTTTTCGTTATTGTTGCCGCTTTTCAATTGTTCGCTGTCTGGGTGTTGTTGTTCAGATACTCAGTTACTCAGATACTAAGAGGGAGCGAGAGGCATATACTAGGGTAGAAAGAGAGAGCAGGAGGAAGGAGCGCAGAGTCAGCTACATCGCGGTGTTTTTTTTTTTTTTTGCTTTTCCAGCGCTTTGTTAGCATTATTTTTGTTATTATTATTTGTACTCCTTGTCGCTATAATGCCAGATATTTCCTCCCGTATTGAATGGGAATTGGAGGGCATTATTTTTTCTATATGGAGCAAAAACTAAGTGCGCATTATGACAGCATTTGCCATGGGTTAATTGAGCGACTACCCCAACTAATAGCGATACATCCAACCAGAGTGCACTCAGAGAAATGGGGGGGAGTGTGAAACTTATTTTAGGTATTCTTTTTGGTATTGTATAAACAGTTAAATGATTTTTAGACCATAATAAATATATAAGAGCATACAATATTGGATTTAAATGTTGGTTTAAAAATAAATTATTCAATTTTCACTACTTAAATATACAAGATCTTTACTATTCTAAATAAAATAAATACGTAAATATTTATTAAATAAGTACAAATATCAAATAATTTATGATTTTATCTGAAAAACTGGAGAAAAATACTTTCTTCTCATTTTAATGGAAACATATAATAATATAATTTCCTGGAACCATATCTCTGTACTTAAAAGTATAAATAATTATTTATTTATGTTTATTTATTATTTTTATATTCCCATAAACTCAAACATTGCAAAAAATACATTCAGTTATTTTTCTATAAATAACTATGAATAATATTGTCTTCAAAATCAATAAATTAATTTCTGTAATATTGGTTTCCTTATTTTAAATTTTAAAACTTCTAAACCTTGTACATTTCCCAGTGCATCGATAAGCAGGCATGACTGTACCCAATCAATCGGGCCTCGAACTCATCAAACACCATCGTCGAATGACCGGACGCTCTGGAGCATGTCCCATGCTGATCTAATCTGACATTTGGTAGACAACCAAAATGCATCGCTGCACAGATTTCCCAATAAACAAATTTCGCACATGGAATAGATACACTCGATAGCCACGGATGCAGCCCGAAAGATACACAGACGTGTATCTGTGGCGGAGATTAGCGTTTTACGCTCGTTTGAATTTTTATTATGCTAAGCTCGGGATTTAAAACTGGCCATTGTTTGGCAATTGAAGAGGGGTTGTCCTCGGTCCTCTGTCGATTGTCGGATTGTCAAGAGGGGTCGGTTCCTCTCCCTCGGAGCAGGAGCAGGAGGAGGTGGAGTAGGGTGGTTCATAAAATGATGCGTCAAAATGTAACTGTCAAATCGAGAGATGTAAGCTCTGATCTTCGGATGACACCTGAACCCCTCCTCCCCTCCTTCCATATCTCATGAATTGTCATGGTCCGGAGATCCTCAAAAGGTGACTCTCGCCCAGCAGTTGGTCATGAGAATTGTCCTGCCAGACAGTTTGTCGCCACTCCAGCGACCATTGAACAATCGGGACAAAACTAAAACCGAAACGGAATGCACATAAAACATTTAAAAGAAAATAGATTATGCCATGAATGAAATGAAATTTCAGAATGATCTCAGCAATTCTTTACTAATCTACGGACCATGAGGGCGACTGTTCTCCCAGCCATTGTTGTTGGCCCAAAACTGCTGATCTTGCCAGACATGCTGGCGGCAACGGCGACGGCGATCGGTGGACAATAAACCGTCGGGTGGCAGGTAGAGTTCCCTACTCCTCTCTCCCACTCCTCTCCCGCTCCGGAGGAAAGGAAGTGCATGTGGCCCTGGCCATTGTCCATAGATCATAGTTTATGCTGCGTCTGCTACGGATCCGAATTCGAATCCCAACCGATCCCATCCGATCCCATTGTTGGCCACACGCTTTTCGTAGAACAGTGCAACAAGGGAAAGACACTGAGAGAAACGACTTCACTGCGTTTCTCCTATTCATGGTGCTGTTCATATTCATCCATTATGGACATTTATTTCTCCGCTTTTGTGTCCAATGTGTCGCCTGCTTATTAATGTGGAAATGCCTCTCCAAATTGGAGTGTCATTTGGTTTGATAGACGCGGAGACAAAAGGATCCACCGTCAATGGAAGCCCAACCGAATTGTTAGGGTAGAACTTCGCCTTGTTCCATATTATATTGCTCTGCCCTCGGTCGAATATAGAAAAAAGAGAGTGTGAAAGGAATGGTTCAGTTCCGATCACAATGGAAAAATGTAACAATCCACGAGATACGTTCACTTTATCGAGGTTGACATGCTAAAAAGTGCCACTGACTGGAGGGGAAATCCATGATAATAGAAAACCAATATCCACCGAGTTGGATAACCACATATAGGAATTCGAGTTTCAAGTTTTAAGGGATTTCATTCGAAATGAAGAGCTGTACTTTATATTCAACAAAAAAACTTAGATTGTACTTTTAGATACTGAAAAAAGTACAAATAAAGTGGAAAATAAGGTTATAAAATGTTTGAAAACTAGAGATAAATAGATATAACTCATTTAAATTTTAAATAAAAGATTCGAGAGACTTGTAATATTTATAAAAGCTCATGGAAATAAATTTAACCAATTTAGTTTATAATATATTTATTTTGTGTACTTAAAAATACTTAAATGTGTATATTGTAACACATTTCATTGATGAGAAAAATAAGATACTTCGGGATTTCTTTCGAGTTAAAGCACTGAACAATATATAGCATATGGATTAATCCTTTATAAACATATATTATACCATCAGAAATTGATAAAACTTTAAATAAAGTGGAAAATAATGTTACAAGCTTTTCAAAAACTAAAGAAAAATATATATAATTCATTTTAAATTTAAATTTAAATATAAGATTCCAGAGACTAGTAATATTTATAAAGGCTCCTAGTCCAACAAAAAACTAGGAAAATAGCCAATTTAATTTAATAAAAATTATTTATTGTACTTATTAAATACATAAATGAATAATTGCAATACATTTCATTGATCATTTTATGAATCATTAATTAATATTGTATTTAGGGAAGTTTCTTTTCGATTCAACTAAAATCGTTGTAAGCGGATCTTGAATCTTTTTGGTTTCAATAAATTCAGAATAAATGAACCATTTGTGTGTTTGTCTGTTTTTCGAAATCCTTGAGATTAATTTCAAAAAGTTATTTCAAAGACATTCAAAGACATTCGAAGATCTTCAGTTTTTGGGGAGCTCAAAGTCTTCTCTCGCCTCATTTAGCAACTGAGGCACAATAAACAAATCCCACCCGAATTCAGAGCCATAGAATTCCGAATTGTTTCGAATAATACAATACTCATGGATTTTGAGTTTTGAGTGCACTCGAGAGTCTGAATCAATAATCCCGTAATATAAATGATTTCAGAACATTGGAAAAACAGAATGAAAGAGACGGGCAGACATTTGCTTATGTAAACTCGGAGTACATAAAGGATGAGAGAATATATATAACAAGGTGATGCGCCAGACAGTCTGTCGCCAGACGAAGAAGAACAAGAACAGAGAGAGAGAGAGAGGAATTGCAAGAATAAGAAACACAAAGAAGGAACCAAAGAGTAGCTGACATGCACAATGCGAGGGAGACAAAAGTATATGCACACAAGACAAGGAGAGCGGGAGGTATGAGAGAGCGGGTGGCTTCAGAGAGCAAGAGCGAGAGAGAGAGCGTGCACAGAACAATGGCCTCCTCCTACTCACTGGAATGGTAACTGATCTCTTCCTCTTTCTCTCTCTCTCTCTGTCTTCCACGATCTCGTGCCCCGGGGCCATTTGACTTTTGTTATGCCCTGTCCACTTTATTTTCATTTGTTTTGGGAATTTCCCAAATAAAAGGTAGTTAAAGCCAGGACAATGCACACAGAGACAGGTATATAACCTACTGATCAGTTGAGTACTACAGCAGCAGCAGCCGTCTTGACAAAGGAGAGACAGGAGAAACACCTGAAGCACGCAGCGGACTTTCCCAGGCTCGTTTCTAGTCCAGGTGGACTGAAACAACAAACGACGACGGCGACACAGGAAGGAGTAAGCCGCTCCTTAAGCCGGCTTTTACTTATCAGGCCAAAACGATACGACAAAGATCCCGGGGAGATATGACAATCGACGGGACTTGGCGAGTTAGCCATGGGCAGATTTAAATGACCGCAGCTCAGCAGCGATTTGTATAATTAGAAGCCGCATGCAAATTGTGGGAATTTCTGCCTCACTGAGCCACCGATTTTTGGTAAGCGAGGCAAGGTGGTTGGTGGGAGGGAGGGGAGGATCGTTAATTTACTACCAACAATATTTCACACAATTTGTTGACCCGGTTTATGTACATATGTACTTGGTCTTTGGCGGTTAGATTTGTGATTAATATTGGGTTGATCGTGGACTGATATTAAATGGAATTCTTCAATCAAAATCTACCTATTTATTTTGAAATAAATCTAAAATTACTTCAAAATAAAAATGACTTAAAGGAAAATTTATGTAATTTTAAGATAGGCCTTTCGGATATATAACATAAAACTACAATCTAAATTGTAATACAAATTAAACTGAAATAAATATTTATATCAAAAATAAAGTAATGCCGATAAATAATATATAAAAAACGGAAATTATCAACTGAATTTAGTATCGAAGACTTTAAATAAATAGGGGAATCCAGAATTATTTAATACTTATTATTATCTTTCAAGCATTTTGGTAATAGTTTCATAAAAATATTTTTTTATAATAAATATAACACGATGTTGCCGTTTTTTAATTTATTCATTAAGCATTATATATGTTAAATAAAAATTAGTTTGAGTCTATAAAATACCTAAAACCTATCTGAAAATTCCATTTTCACTACTGTTTTTAGGCTCATCACTGTACATAAGTACATATGTATTTATGTACATACATAAAAACAATTATTTAAATTTTTTTAAGAGTACAAAATTAAAAATATATATATATATATATATATTTATAGTTCATACTAAGTATGTACATACTTATATTTAGTAATGTTTGTGTTTTTCTATAAAATTAATTCATATTTCTTATAAGCACATCCACTAATATTATTAATATATAATGTAAAATAAAGGGTTTCCTTCATATTTTGATACCCTCGACCCTCTTACGAGAAATCCCCGATCATTTTCTTAGCCCTAGAAAAGTCAGGGTCGCCGAATGGGTTATAGTTCAAGGATGTGATTTATGAGATCCACATCGAATTCAAAACCATTTCCAGAACCGACACAATAACCCAGAAAATCCCAGACAAAATGTCAAACGAAATTAAAGAAAATTGCAAGATTCGCCTTCGTTAGGCAATCGATTGTGAAAGAAGAAGGTCGCGGGTTTTCCTGCGACTCAGCAAACCCCTTTTCTTTCGCAATGGTTATTTTTGTTTTCGCCGCCAAGAAATCAAATCAATGTGCCCCGGATCGGGGCAACCCTCCCGGAAGATGCTGCCAAAAGGTGATCTCACCTGCGCAGTTGACAAAAAATTTAATATTGAAAGGGCGACGAAAAAAGGGTCACGCAAAAAAAAAAAAAACAAAGTTAAAAGGGGTCGAGGTCCTGGGTCCTTCGACTTGATTGAGTTTTTGGGCTCACTGATCCTCGATCGATCGGATCAAAAGGTGCAAAATAATTGAGTTCGAAAGGTTGCGAACAAAAAATTTGCAAGCATGTAATTGTCAATTCTCTCCTCCTAAGATTATTCTGTTTTTTTTTTTTTTCGAAAGGTCGGAAGAGTTGAATTTAACTCCTTTGTTGTTTATTTATTGGCATCAGAAGATGTAGAGCAGATCCCAGACTGAATCTGAATCTGAGAATCGGCAAAGGGTTTGATTTTTGCATTCGAATGCGAACAATGAAATCGTAATTGCAATAACATGCAAAGCGCGCAGAAAAAAAAATAAAATCACTATTTTGCCCTCGAAAAAGGCGCCAAAAGGAGGAACTGATGGATTTGAAAGGAGTTATGATTGGATTGGTTTGGATGGAATTTCCCTAACTGATTCTAGCTTTATGTAGAGCAGAGAAAGAGGTATTGATTGAATTTATAAATGGGTATAAGTTGTTTCATATTTTAATGTGGGAAATTATTAATTCAATTTCAAATTGAAAATTTCTTTTGCCACAACCTTTTCAAATCCCGCAAATAATGAAAATTTTCCCTTGCTAAAAACTAAATGATTTGAAAGTCCATCTTCCTAAAAGGCACTTAGAAAGTATCTTATCATCACTTAAGCCAGGTCAATCATCCTATCAAATTTCTATATATTCCTATAGCAATTTAGGAGATCTCTTTGATCGTTTTTGCGATCTCTTAAAATGTCGTTAGCGGTCTTCCCCCCAAAGAAATGAGCAATGCCCCTGCCTGAAAGGTCTCAAAATAGCTGCCGGGAAAAAGAGCAATGCTAACTAACAATTCAATAAAGTATCACATTACCCCCCCAAAGTCAGAATTTGCATTGATTTCTATGGGCATTGAAAAGCAATCAAGTGTGATTTTGCGATCTTGCGAAAGCGATCTATATGCAAATGCGGCGGGGTAGAGTATACAAAGATTCGATTTCATTGCACAACACAACAAAGGGAAATTGCAACCGTGGCGAAAATTAGAAGAAAGGAAACCGTCTCCGGAGGGACGTCATTCGTTTCAAATCGGGGATCGATCGTGTGACATTTGAACTCGATGCGTAAGGAAGATGATGCCTATTTTTTCCCATTTCAAGAATCAGAATCAGAATAAGAATGAGATTGCGAATGCGAATGCGAATCCGGGACAATTCGCATTTGCATGCATCTCAAATTCATTGACATCGATCGTGATCTTGACTACTGTTTGTTGTTTTGTAATTTATTTTTTGTGCAGCTGGCATTTGGCATTCGGCAATTGCCAATTGCGGTTTTCCTGAAGTGCAGCTCGCCATCAAAGTGTCATCCATCATTCTGATAGGTTTGTGGCGTTTTGCGTAACGTTTGATATCTGTTTACATATCGTGCCTTCGGAGTCACACGGATCATAGTAATTGAATCTTTTATCCTTACAACCATATCGCTGGGAAACTTTTTTTTGCATACCCTCGAGGAAGGGAAACTTATCTGGCGGTGAGGTGGAGCTGGAAATACCCTTAAAGATGCAATTTAAATGTAACCTTTAAGAGTAGTGAAAATACAGGATAATTTGTTGCTGAAGAAAGCTATAGTTACTGTTTTTTTAATGTATTTATTATAATTTCTTAAGAATAATATACAATACTTGTTAAGCTAGAATCATTTACATTTTATGCCATGCTATATTTGTTCAATAAATAATTAAAATAAATTACTCTTAAGATCCTTAATATTCATTTTAAATTTAACCTTTAAGAGTAGGAAAAATATATTATTATTTTTTGTGTATTTATCTTCTTTATGTATCAGCTGAAGAAATTATAGTTCCTAATATATATACCCAATGTAAATAGGAATAATATAAAATGCTTGTTAAACTAAAACTAAACCAACTAAAAAGTTATACATTTTATGCTTTGTTTTTTTAATGAATAAATGAACTAAAATATTCTTCAGAATCTTATGTAAAACATTCAATTCAAATTTATCCTTTAAGAGTAATGGAAATATATTATCAATTTTTTTGTTTAATTATCTGTATCAGCTGAAGAAAATTAAAGTTTCTGATTTTTCAACTGTTTATTTTATACCCAATGTAAATAGGAATAAAATTCTTGTTAAACTAAATAAAAAGTTCAACATATTATGCTTACTATATTTGTTTAATGACTAAATTAAATAAAATATTCTTTAGCACCTTATTTAAAACCATTAAAAATTTTTATCTTTCGTTTTTCTAAATTTTAAAACGAAACAAAGTAAGCAAGTGTGATTATATAAATAATGCCACAACAAAAACTTGACAATTTATTAAACCTCACTTTAAATGAATCTTTAGCAATTCGCATTCTGCATTTGTGCAAACCTCTTGCCACTTCAAGAATACTTTTAACAAGGGCATGCCACAAGAGTCAAATAAATTTGCATGAAATTCGCACTCAGATGCGCAGATGCGCGTGGGTGTCTCAATTTCCACAAAGGCAAGGAGCAGCCTAATGGGGCAACTTGAATAATAATTTTCCACTTAGCCAGACAACCAAGCCATGGCCGTGGGCATTGAGAAGGCTCCAAGGGATCAGTGCCCCAACTAATCAGCTGTCAGGGCCAAAAATAACTCAATTAACTTGATCTCGGCCGGCGAGTTCCACGGAATTTCCAAATGCAACTGTCAAAAAAATTCGAACGAACGATCTTCGAGAGATCAAAACAATATGGAAATGCATTTCTCAAAGACAAGAGCGATCTGGCCATTGATCAGTTCCACACAGCTATATAAAGTGGCGACTGTCATATCCACAACGGCCACGATGACTTTGTATGAAATGCATTTCTACATGGAGTGGAGTGGAGTGGAGTGGAGTGACTCCACTGGGGAGTGGTGGTGGTTGCTTCGAGTGGTGCCTCACACTCACACTCACACTCGCACGCAGCTGGTGGTTCCAGCCTGTCTGGTCTTGGCCAGACCAAGTGGCGACCCATCCACATCCACATCCACCGGCGAACCACTTGTCTTGGAATGTTTTCAAAGGGGGAAAATGATTTCTTTCTTTGCGTCGCTTGTTGCTGCCTGCCTCGAATTAAAAGGCAGCACCCAGCAATCAATATCCAATAATCAATAGAGCAACAACATTTCCATTTTCCTCCAGATACTCACTCCAGCTTACATATGTATCTGCATCTGCATCGGCATCTGCATCGGCATCGGCATCCACACACGAATGACAAAAGCGCATCCACAGTTGTTACTGTATCCGTATGGGCAAACAATGGCCAACAACAACAACAACAAATCCAATAACAGCAACAACCTATAGCCGGAGTCACTCCTTCCCAGATACAACAACAATAACAATGACTTTGCCGCAAAAAGTATCTCGTGAAGGCCCCCAGAAGAAGAATCGAACCTAATGAGTTGGAGAGCAGCACTTCGGCGACTCCAGCCGATCGACTCCAACCGGTTGGTCGGGGGATACAGTGGGATACAATTGAGGAATATCGATATAATTGTATATCTTATATAATATTTAATGAGGAATTTCTATTAAATTTAAATGTTATTCGACATTACTTCTACAAGTAACAAATAAAACTTAGAGAAACTTTTATTTATTAAATGGTATTTATATTATTTATTAAAAATTATAATAATTAAATATATTTGTTTTAAACTATGATACAATACCTATCTATTATTCTTACTATATATTTATCGTATATACTTACTACTTATTCTTACCATATATATATTGTAAATAATTTATTTTAAAGAATTTTGGATAAAGTGTTCGACATAACTTCTACAAATAATAACTCTTTGCCAATTAATACCCAAAATAAAACTTATAGAAACTATGATTTATTGTACTCCTAAATGGTATTTAGGGTATTTATTAAAAATAATAATTATTTATTTTAATCTATGATAAAGAATTCACCAGTTTCTAAAATAGACTTACAACCCTTTTTGGTCAGCTTTAATATTGTTATTATATGATATTTATTATTATATAACAAGTAAAAATACTTAAGTAAGTACTTACATATATAACTTAAGCTAAATATTTACATTTATAACTTAAACTAAATATTTACATTTATAGCATAAGCTAAATACATGATTAAAGCTACAGTCATATATTGGCTCTAAGCTTTTTTATTTATTTTTTATTGATATATGTACATATAGACAATATTATTTTTTGATGAAAAATACTTACAATAAATATTTTATAAAATTGTAATTACAATAACACCTTCTCCGCGTATTGTCAATAAAGAATATTTCACGAAAATCAAGTTAAAACATTAAATAAATAAAAATACCTTCATTGATGTCATAGTTTAAAAAGAGTTTATTGGATGTAGCTAAATTGTTATAGAATATTTATTAAAGGTTTTTCAAATAAATCTAATTTATTTTTCCCAATCTTCAGTAGCATTCTTTCATTTTAAATAATAATACCACTTCAAAAATTTGTAAATATTTACCCACATTATTTAATTCCTGTCCCACTGTACCCCCAGAACGCCTGTGCTCCGGCTGTCTCTGATTGAATCCACTATTTATGCGCTTAAGGTTAATCAAAGCCCATTCCAGCAATGGTTTACACTTGGACATCGAGACAGAGGCCGAGACAGGGACACATACACAGATACAGCTACAGATACAGATACAGATACAGATACAGATACATATACAGATACAGACACAGCTACAGATACAAAGAGTGAAGAGACTGGAGTGGACTGACAGACAGACAGACAGAACGGGAGGCCGGCAGAAACAATTGGAATTTTGTTTCGGTCGTGTCATAAATGCCAATGAATATATGGGGGAAAATATGAAAAGAACGGCCGCAGGATATGCCTGGCCCAGTGCCATCCATAAATAATCAAATTTTATGTCTTTCGCGGGATTCTCTTCTCGGGATTAACCGAACGAAAGAAAGAATCCGGTGATGCAGATATATACAGATATGTATTTATATATATGGGGCACCATGGGGCGCCAACCGATTGTCCAGACTCAACGGCCTGTTTGTTCTTATTAAAGGCGAGAAGAATCTAAAAAATTTTAATGAAAATCCACACCACGGAGACGGGAAGTTATGGAGCCTGAAAAAAAATAAAACCAAAATCCAGCAGATACTTTCCTCGTTCCCCCTTTTTTTTTCTTTCTAGAACTATAGGCTGCCACTTATTTATCACAACAAATCAGTGCGAGCACCCACACAAAACCGATTCGCCACGCGCCCAAGGTGGGCTCCTCCACCACGGATTCCCCTCCCAAGCTCCAAGCTCCGGAGCTCCTCCAGCCTGTCCACACGATCAGTGCAATTAAGAGTCGAATCGGATCGGATCGGGTTCGGATTGGGCTTGGGCCTGGGTTGGGTTTGGGTTTGGGTTTGGGTTGGGTCTGGGTTCCTTTGCACTCCTTTTGGGTGGGGGATCCCTGTAACAAGGTGCTAAATCATTGGCACGACATTAACCCCAAGCTATGGCACACTTTATCAATGCGAAAAAACCGAAAAATGTTGCGCCTATCAGCGCCAAAAAGGATAATGTCCGACTCCAATGACAACACCAACAACAACAACACCAACAACCGATGAAATCCGGGCGGCCGGGATCTCGGGGTGAGCAGCTAATGAAAGCGAAATGGCTGAATTACGACTGCCACACCGAAAGATACATTGGTTTACCTTTTATTTAATGAAATTTTTGGGGTTTACATACAAACAATTTTTACACATTTAGATACTTCAAATAGAAGAGGATGTATCTATAAAAAGGGTAGAGTTAGAATACAGTTTAATAATATTTAAATAAATTGTATAGCTCGATTTGAGAATGTGTTTATATTATAGCATAAAAAAATGTTACCAATAAATAGGGGCGATAATCATACACCTTGCCCCACTGTGCATTCCCACTTTGTTCCTTCCCCCAAAAGGGCGACAAAATAAAAATGCGCAGCCAATACAACGACGACGACAGCTTCAGAACTGGAAAAAAATGGCTAGAAAAAATGTGAACAAATTGTTTGGATTTTTTCACGATGCCATTTACCATTTACCATTCCTTGGGCCGCCATTTAATGGCCACTTGTAGTTCATATGGTGACCATCAGTAGTTCATTTTCAGTCGGTGAAGTTATTGTCATGGCTGCAGAATTTATGGCCAACAAGGGAAAAGGGAGGAAAATGAGTAGTACGCATATGCACAGCACAGAACCCTTTATGGCCAAGTCGGATACAACTTTACTTCAGATTCGATTTTGTGTCTTTTGAAGCAATAAACATTTGGAAATTGCCATTCAATGCCAAATGTTAGCTTGAAATTGGGTCAAAAAGCGTTTGCAATATAATGACTGCCGAAAAGTAAAAGACAAAACGAAAAAAAAAACCCAAAACAAATATCGATTGAAAAGTAATAACAATAATGAGAGCGAGCGACAAAATGATCAAAAGATAGGGCCAACAAAAGGTAAGGGGGAAAATACACACATAACCATTTATAACAACTGTAACAACATTAACAACGCTAACAACAGTGGCAGCAGCAGCGCGAGAAAGCTTAAGAAAACATAACAACAAATGATACGGAATTCGCAATCAATCAAATATTGCTTAATAATTAAACAATTCAATAAAATCAACAACGAACACCCGAGCGTAGTTATAATAACTGCCACAAAAAAGCCAAATAATAGAAGAGACGAAATTGATTTTTATTTGGGAATTATTGACAGCGAGATACTCTCAGGTACAGATACTTGTCGGATGGAAGTTATTTGGGATTCTTAAGCAAAAATATTTGTCGTTTCGTATAATAAATTGTTAATAAATATATTGAGATTTTAAGGTGAGACCTAAAATGAATATAATTTCAGTTCCGCTGATTTTCAATTTTAAATAGAAAATATTTCCAATAAAAAACAGGTATTTAATGATATTTGGTATTGTTAATTTTTAGAAAAAATTTAGTAGTGAAAGTTTAGGCAAAGACAAGAACTTTTAATGAATAAGGAATAAATAGTTATGATTATGAATCAATTTCACTGAGTTTCATTTTTTAACACACTGCAAATAAAAATAAAAACATGGCCAATAAAAGAAAAACAAATTTAATGACACTTGGCATTATTAATTTTTAGAAAGAATTTATTAGTGAAATTAAAAAGAAAAAATGGGAAATTTTCTTATGCTTTTTGTTGTACGAATCATTCCGCTGAACTTCAATTTAAAATCATTAAAAATAACTTAAGTATTGCCAATAAAAAATTTAAATTTATTGACAACTGGCATTATTCATTTTTAAAAATAATTTAGTATTGAAATTGAAAGCAATGAAAGGAACATTTAATAATACTATTTAATGTATGAACCAGTTCCCTTTAGTATCAATTGTAAAATTAAAACTATTACATATACTTCTTATTATAAACAATTTAAATTTAACTATGGACTCTTGACATTCTTAATTTTTACAGAACAGACAAGGACAAGAACTTTTAATGATTAAGGAAAATCTTAAAATACTTTTTATTGTATGAATCAGTTCCCCTTAGTTTCGATTCCAAAGTTAAAAACATTACAAGTACTTCTTATTATAAAAAAAATAAAATTTATTTATTGAGACTTGCATTGTTAATTTGTAGAAAGAAGTAAGTAGTGAAAGTAATGGCAAAAAAAATAACTTTATATAAATAATAATACTAACTTTTAAGCTCATAATAATTATATCTACAAGTTAGTTAGACACGAAAGTATCTCACAGTACCCCCTGTGATAAAGCTGAGATATATTTTTAGAGAGCACCGCTATGAAGAACGTAACCGTTTTTGGGAATCATTCGAAATGAAAAGTTTTCGAGACCGTTGTCTTCGAGGGCCCGAAAATCTGCAGCTCGTTTCTAAGCCTGGCTTTGGTGGCATATTACCGGGCAGAATGACAAATATTTGTTGTTTGGTTATTGAACGGCATGAATAGGCCCAGGTCCAGGGGCCGCAATCCGATTTGTGGGCTTTTGTCACTCGATTGGTTTGCTGTCGCTGTTTTGTCTTGCCTTTCTCTGGCGGCCTTTGTGGCATTCGTTTCGCTACTCTTTCAGCCCGTTTCTTTTACCAATTTGGACAGTCTCTTTGCCCTGCCCTGTCCTGCCCTTACCCCTTGGCATCTTTTCTGCCTTGGTTTTGTTTTTGTTGACGCTTTTCTTCGGCCTTTGTTTGTGGCTGGAACTTTTAATTATAAGCAACTTAATATCGAAAGAAAAAGCCAATTGTCATTGTCGATGTAAGCCCATTTATCAGTCCGATTGCCCATCACTGTTCTTGTCTAAGTGGGAATGGGGAAATAGTGGGGGAATCAGCCAGGTTATGGGAAAATATGGGAAAAGTTGGTTCATATCTTAAACCATGATTTATGGCTTAACATTAAATAATTTAGTACTACTAAACCTATTCAATTGAAGAGTGTCATAATATTTACTGCTTGGTAACAATTATTTTTACATCTATTTTATATCTATCCGAAATTAGTATTAAAGCATTTCAAAGAAGTAAATTAAATTCGTCGAATATTTAAAGCCGAAACAGCCAATAAATCATAATTTATAAGTATCAAATAAATAAAGCCATTTTTAAATAATTTAATGTATATAATTTTAAATCTATTATAATTTTGAACACAAAAAAAAAGTATATCCACATTCATATTGCCAATAGAGTCTTATAATTTATTTAAAGCATTTATTTCATAATTATCTCTTTGCTACCTTAGATACAGCTTTACCTAATTATATATAAGAATTTTTCTTAGCACTGTAAAATAAGAAATGGTAGAAAGAATATTAAAATCTTAAATATTACTTAAAAAAGTGAAATGTCTTCTTACAGCTTCTTTTCTTCACCAAAATTATCTAAGCAACAGGAGAAGTTTTCCTCTTTTCCCACAACCCTTTGTTACCAAAAAAAGGTGGCAGATTTTTCATATTTTTAATCCAAAACAAGAAAACAATTTTATTTCAAAGCTTTCTGGTTTGTAACTCACTTTTTCAGTCGAGTCCCTCGTCAATCCTTAACCACGTGTTCCACCCTTCACTTCAGTTTCAGATGGTTTTCTCCGTCTGGAGAACAAGGTGAAAGAAAGAAATTATTAATTCACAGCAGCAAGTCGAGGCAACTCTTCCCCCCCCAACCCACTCCGCGCGGACAACCCCCTACCCGCGTATCTTACAGATACAAATCACTTTTGCGCTGCATCTTTCAGCACGTTCGTACGCATCAATCACAACTACTTAAACAGCATATGAAAATACTGAAAACAAAGCCAAGAAACAAAAAAAACCAACAAAATATTTACAATTTTTTGTTGGTCTTCACGCCTTTAAGCCGACAGATAAAGTAAAGAATGAAAATGAAAATGAAAAAAGAAAAAAAAAAGGTGGAATAACAAAAAAAGCCAGGGAAAACAATGGAAATATCCCATGTTACTTTTAATAAAGTAAGTTACAGCTGAGTGATGCTGACTGAATTTTTAAAATTAACAAGATTGAATGTAAAGACATGAAATTGGATCGTTTCTAATATGTTTATATATATTTGGGCATTTTTAGATTGGAACAATGCAAAACTTAAGTAGCTAAATAAAACAAAAATATTTGTTAGGTGCTTAGCAATTTAAATTATTTAATATTAATATGTAAATAAGTTTATCTAAATCATAATAATTATATCTTTTCTGCTGTTTTATTATAAGTTATATTATTAATGATGTATATAACTCATGAGGCTCAATAACATAATGCTTACAATATATTTCATATGATAAGTTTGATTGTATAATAACTTAAAAAAAACAAAAAATTTGTATACTGCTTAACATTCTAATCTAAGTAATACATATATAAAAATGTTTATCTGATTCATTTATAATAGTTATGTTACTATTATTAATGCTGGAAATAATACATGCTTAAAATATATTTAATATGATAAGTTTGATTGTATGTTTACAATAACATAAGTTTATTTGAGATATTTATTATATAACAATTGTGTATACAAATTGGCATAAAATATTTCACAGTTTAAGTCTGAACTTAGCTGTTCAAGTTACAACCAAAATCAGAATAAGTTTAGCATTATCTGTGAATGGAATATTAAATCAAATTACATTTTACCAAAAACTATAGAAAAATTCTTTGAAATTACAGAAGTTATCATACAGTACAATAAACTACATGAACTAAATGTATACGAGTTCCTTGAATAATTCTTTAAATCATCATTCATTCCACTAACTAGAACTATCATTTCTTGACTTTTACTACCTTCTAAGCGACTTTTTCCTATAACTTGTTTACAATTATTTTATAGTTATCCAAGAACCTGGTAAATCGGCATAAACACATAAAATTCGCTATGCTACACGATTTCGGGCTTCTGTTTCTTTCTTTGAGCTCCCTCCCTTCGGGCCTCCATAAAATTGCTACAAATTTTCCTAACAGTTTTTATCCCTTTTTCTTTTTTTTTTTAGCAAAGATGTCAACGGGTCGTTTGGGTCAGTCAGTCAGCCAGTCCGCCAGTCGGAGATTCTGGTTATTGTCTTGTCCTGAAACTGGGCTGGGCAGCTACCAACCACCCCGGGGGAAAGGACATTTTCTCAGCTTGTAAGTTGAACATTTTTATGGGCCTTGACTTGGGGTAGCGTCATTATCATTAAATTAGGGTAAAAGAAAGGAAATTTATGAAGGCACCGCAATGGGATGCGCTAAATTTTCCATTGACTCCTTGCACCTCTTTTTGGGTGACTTTTCCCGGAACATTGGCAAACTTGTAATTTATGGGTCTGAGAACGGAGAAGGGACTGGAAAACTGTCTCCGTTTTTTTTTTTTTTGTCCAAGGTGTGGCCAATTAGTGGCAGCAAATGGCAGGCCAGTAAGGAGCAACACACAAAGGAAAAAAAGAAGGGTCCCCAGTCCAAGGACAAGAAGGTAATTTCCCGGCCCAACCACCCACAAAATCTCTCTCTCTCTTCCCCTCCGCTGAGCTGCAAACCTAATTGAATTGAGGACAAGTGCCAAAATCGCTCGAGGCTAATCCGATTTGCGGTTTGACCATGGATGAGCAGTGGAGAAACCCCTCCCCCAGGGAATCCCCCCTCCAGACTGGACACCCGCAAAATCTTGGCTTTCACTTTGATGGCCCACAAAATGGAAATCAGAATAAGGCAAAAAAAAAAAAAACACACTCATGTGCACTTGAGTTTCCTTTTTTCTTCCCGATGGCCTCTTCTCTTTTGTGACCAAAATTTTCTTTCATATTTTCTTCCGTTTGTTGTAGTTTAGATGGAGCCCGCCTTAGTTGGTCAGTCAGCCGCAAATTATAAAGGAATTAATGGCTCCCAGATCCGAACAGAGAGAGATCTGGGACAAAAGGAAGGTTTGAGGTTTTCTTTTTTTTTGTCTGGGAGGGATTACAGGCTCGACAGTCTTGGGACAACAAAAAATTGCCATTTAAATATGCACATAATCGTAATGAATCCAAAAGGCTGTCCTGTGGAGTTCTAAGCTGATTGATTGCCGAAGATGATGTAAGGACGAGCTCCGAGCTATCCATCAAAGGCGGGCACCAAATTCAAATGCAAATCTCTAACCCACTTAAGACTGTCATTATGATTATTATTGATCATTGGGAGAGGAGCAGAGGGAAGAGGTTCAGAACTGGATCTTCGAATTGAGTTGCCCGAAGAACAAGTTCCGCAGATTAGCTGGCCAATGTTTTGGGAAAACTTTTCAGCAAAAAACAATCCACCCAAGGGCATCGCACACACACAAAACAAATGAAAATGGAAATGAAATTGAAATGGAAATGGATAGGACTTAACATTCGCATTCGGAGCTTATATCTTATGATGGGATTAAGTTTGAATATGTATAATTTTTTTGTAGCTATATGTTTTTTTTTTGCCAGTCGTCTTGAGAGGGGACTGCCAGCTGTCGGCTTAGATGGCTAACTTGATCTTAAGCTGTTTTGGTCATGTGAAAATTATGAAAAGTGGCCAAACAAACTTCGGACTCCTCCGGTCCCGGGTCCCGGGACAATGGGTAACAAAAATTGCACAAGATTGCAGCGATCGCGTTATCGCAGAACGATCAACACTCGAATTACCCAGAGTCGGAGGCAGGGCCAGGTAGGAATATAGAATGGATTCCCACACGGGACATTTGGGAGGACGTTGAAGTGGTTCAACTAATCAAAACTGACAAGGCGGCGGAGCGGTCCGCAGATCCCTCCGATCCAGATCATCCAGATGAGGTAGGGGGACGCCTTCCCTCAGGACGTCGGACGGAGGACGGAGGCTGGCCGGAAGTGCGAAAGGAGTTCATCAAATGGTTAGGTGACAAAAGGGTTGCCCGGGGCAGGATCTTCGACCGAGGTTAGGTATAAAACAAAGGCAAGGGTCAGAAGAGAGAGAGAGAGACGATGCCCCCGGTTCGTCAGCCGATTGACAGACACGGGGCCAAAGTTTAAATTAAATTAAATTCATGGGTTCAAAAGTTGACAACGCAAAAAAAAAAAAAAACAAGATGAGAAAGGAATGGGAAGACGACTAGCGAAGGTATAACCTTAATGAAGCCAAGGATGTTGAGTCCTCCGGGATGCGTGACGGCGGGATGAAGCTGATGGAAACTGGTCAGTAACTGGTGGAATAGTAATAAGTAGGGCAGCTCCTGGGAATCTAAACTGTCAATACAGAATCCGGGATTTCGGTTTGAGAAAAAAAAGAGATAAGGGATCTACAGATAGAATTCCTGTTTCTAACTAGCAACTTAGATTCATTTAATTTGAATTTTTTTCCAGATAAGTTAAAGCTAGTCTACAAACAACAAAATATTTTATACCAAATTATATTCATAAATTTTCAGAGTTGGGGTGAAATTGTAATATATACAAAAAAGACTACAAATATTAAGCATTCATAAATAACACAGAAACCAAACTAAATATTATTTTCAATTTAATCATATTTTTCAGAGCTGTGTTGAAATTCTATTAAAAAATAAGTATTTAAGATATTTAGCAAAAATAAATAACACAGAAACCATATAAAACAAAATGTAAATATTAACAAAATGTAAAATGTAACAAAATTGAATCAATCTACCCAACAAAATATTTTATACTAAATTATATTCTTAAGGTAATGATAATCTTCAGAACTGAGTTGAATTCTTTCAAAAATCGGATTTAAAACATTTAGAACAAATAAAGAATACAGATACAATATTGAACAAAATATAAATGCCTTAAACATTAATAAATTAATTTAAAAAAAAACTCAATTTTGATTTTCAGTTAAGTGCTAAAATATTTTACACCAAATAATATTCTTAAATTAATCATAACTTTCACAGCTGTATTGAAATTCTATCAAAAAAAGGGATTTAAAATATAGCACAAATAAACCACACAAATATGCCTTTAACATAAATGAATTAATTAAAAAACATACACAATTAATCGAATTACTTTCAATTACTTTCGATTAACTTCAAAAGTTTCCCCGATTTATAATTCAATCAATTGCGAATGTATCCCTTTTTGGTTTGCAGTTTGTCTATAACCAACTGAATGGTGATTTAGCAATGAAACACCATTAGACATATGTCTGAAATAAAAAATCTAAAAAAAAAGGTTTCTCCTCTTTTCGCATGTGCCACAAGCCGCATTTATATATCATATTCAATTTCAATTGAATTCAAAAGTTTGCCATTTCATTTTTTGCTGAGATGCGTATCACAGATTCGCATAAATTATGGCCAAAGGGATGGCAAAATCGATACGCAAATTTTCCAGCAATGAAAATGTTGCCAAAAAAAAAACAGAGAAAAGAGAAGCGAGTAAAATGCGACACACGCAGACAAATGGAAAACATTTGTAACGGCCATTAATCGATGTTTGTTATAACCAAATGCAAATCGTATATAGAGAAGGGGTTATAAAGGGAGTCAAGGGGCGGGGAAGGGGTGACAGGGGTCGAGGGGGGTGAGTTGCCCATTTAATGAAGCCATTAAAGGAGCTGCCACGATTTTTGACATTTTTGTCAATCGCAGGGCGTGGCTCATGAAATAAAAATTTGTGCAATTTAAAAAATTGGCAAATTTTTAATGGGCTACCAAGGTTACGCCTCCTCAAAGCCATAGATTTTATTTTAAAATTATGTTCGATGTTTTATTCGATTGTTGTTTTTTTTCTTTGTATTTCGGGTGGTTGGAGTTGTCAAAGGGTTAAATTTTGGTCATGGCTTTGGTTTTCTTTTATATTTTCATTTAATGGGCATTAGGCCGCGACATTTTCCAAAGTTTGTGGAAAATTATAATTGCGAAATCTTGTCCGAAAATAAGTGACCGAACAAATGGTCTTCCACTTGTTACAACGGAAAAAGCAGATCCGGATTGAATCAAAACTTGAATTGGAAACCAGAACTCGCTTAAATAAATTAAACAAAACGAGAAAACCGTTTCAACTTTAATTCGTATTCAATCAGAGGGTTATTTTTACCTTGGTCACTGGGATTCGGAGGAACAATCAATGCTCATCAGCCGGGATCCTTGGCGATTTGCATATGGATGCGATGACCCGACCCTCTTCCTTCTCAACCAAAACAAATAAATAAAGTAAAATAAAAATAAAATAAAGAGTTGCTACACTTATGTCGCCCTGGGCAGTTCATCATTCTGCGGCGATCGGCGGCGAGATGATCATCTACAGCCAGATCCACATCCAGATCGAGATGATCGCGATCCGCAGCTGCTGATGATTCCGTGGCTCCTTGGGGTGAGTCAGCCTCTGGTCCCCGGTATCTTGTCCTTCGACTCTCGCGGAGTCCTTCGGAGGTTCGCGCGCTGTCAGAAGCAATCAAGAAGACACACTCTTCACACAAAACGATGCGTAACTCTTCGAGAGCGAATTCATCATCATCATCATCGTCGTAGTCATCAAAAGGATCCGTGACCATTTCCGAGGGCGCGCTAATTTACTTGACTTGATCTCGATCATTCCCTGCCACCTCCTGCTCCTCGGCCTCATCCTTTTTTTTCTCCCTCTCCCTCTGCGTCTCCTCCCGATCTTGATCTTGATCGTGGACTCTCGAGTGGCCTTTTAATGGCGAGGCAGCTGCCCGCCGGGTTTCGGATCACAATGGGCCACGCTAATTGCTGACTAGTCATTGGGAATTTCTTAAGAGAGTCCGGGAATTGAAATGTTAACTAAGTTTATTTGTGTATCTCAAACAGAAAGCATTAAATTAAGGATTTTTTATTGGGTTAAACACAATGGAAACTTATTTATTTAGTTACGAATTGAATGTAGAATGAGTTTTTAAAAGAAATCAAATATAAATAATTTCTGTATTATAATTACTTAAGAAGAAAATTTAAGATAATTGGTGGATAATTGATGGAGAATCAATAAATCTGAATACTTTTTCATATTTGTATTATAAGCAATTTTGTTGAAATATTTCTTGCTTTGATTATTTAAGTTTCATTTAAATAAAAGGAATTCCTCATATTTTACTTAAATATATATGCTTAAGCAAACTTTAAAATGTACATAGAAGAAAGGTTGTATGCTAAATTTAATTTATAATTATAAATAAGTATGTCCGAAGCTTGAAAAATCTTTGAAGACCAAATGCTCTAAAGTAGCTTCATATGAGAATATATTAACAGATTTTTTTGTAATATTTACAAATCGTTTTTAATAATTATGAAAAGTCAATTTTCCATGGATGAATTAAATATCTTTAAAAACAACCAAGATTTTGATATGACTTTGAGGATTGGCCAAGGCAAAACAAACATTTCAAAGAAATCCATTAATTATTTAAATGAATACCGATGAAATGCTGCTATATCCTAATTATCCTTCACTATAAAAGCAAGCTTCTGGTCAAAATTAGAAAACCCATACAAATTTCGATATACGTACTAGTATATTTATTTTAATATTTAAAAAAGTACAATTTGATTCAGATAATGAAAACCAATAAACAGCATTATATTTATCACAAAGAAATGGCCCTGATTTTACCATTTTCCTCGCATCTCAACACTTGACGTCTTTAGAGTAAAAATTATCAAAAGATAATAAACAGTATTCAGCAATAATGCACAAAGGTAAAATAGATAAAGGAATAAATAAAGAAAATGCTGGCTTTCCTTATTTTTCCATCCTTTCTCTAAAATTAACACTTGGCAAAGCCTTTCAGCCAAACAATTCCTCAGGCACTTGATGCCTAATTCCTTTAATCCCGATTTCCACCGCCAACCGATTCCAGATACTCCACATAGAACCCTCCTCGGCATCTAAGAGCTAAAAATCACACCACGAAAAAAAAAAGAAGAGGAACAACCAAACCAGTAAACGCCTCCTCCGCCCGAGAGGATCAGAAACCAAGTGACAGACAAATCATATTATATGGACGAAACCAAGAGAGAAAGAACCCTTCAACTCTGCATTTTGTGAAGGAAAATCAAAGGAAAAAAAAACGTGAATAGAAATTCAAAGAATCCGATGAAAAGCGCAACAAGACACAGAATAACAACAGGAGAAAAAAATGGAAATATAACCAAATATATATAATACCTGAACGGGATGCCAACAGGAGAATGCATGTAATTGACTTTTGTGACCGGCATCTCTTACCTCCATTCATCTTTTCAGTTAGACGAGAACAGACACGGAGCGGAGGCGACAATTCATTGAGCATCATCCCAGACAGACTGGCGGCGGCCAAGACCCAAGAGGGAAGCCTCAATGGCAACTCCTCGGACCCCGAACGAATCCCTCAATGGCGCAACAAACGTCTTCGCACTCGACCAAGGATATATGCCGAAAAAGTGTCAAAATTCCTATAATCCGCTTTAAGGTGTTTTAATGCCCAGAAACCCCGGGACGGGACGTGGTCAGCCTACCTTCCACCTTGCTGCCTGTCCCTGTTCTGGCCTGGTCTGTTCTGTTCTGTTCTGGCCCTGCGTTTCACATGAATGAATTTTCAATTTGCTGCATGTCCATTGTCTTGGCAACCGGCAACCGGCAACCGGCAAAACAGCCGCCCGCGTCCTGCCATTCAGGCCATTCGAGTCATTCGATCCACTCGGGCATTTGGGCATTCGGGCACGTAGGTGTTTTTTGTCCGCGTCATTGTCTCCTAACCCCGCATCCCGTCCCGTCCCTCGTCCCTTGTCCCGGGAGCAGGACACAAAGGCGCAGCGGGTGGGGCAACGGCAGCGAGCGTGGCGAATGGCCGACAGGATAATGCGCATCGCGGCGAAAGGGGAAAAGGACAGCCACATACAGATACACATACACTGGTAGAGATACACATAAACAGATACAGATACAGATACAAAGATACAGACCAGGGAGCTCTGGTAGACATCGCACATCGCAGGAAGCCGTCGCCGAAGAGCCACCAATAAAACACAAACAAAGTGAATGCATTATGGCCAAAAACCTCTGGCTAGGTCAAGTGCCCAACGACCACGAGGTTGAAAATAGAAAACTTCATAGGGATATTCTTGTAAAAAGCAGATGTCATTATAATTCATATACTTGTACATTTATTTAATATTTCTTTCTCGAAATTCGGATAACTGAAAACACCTGTCATTATGACTAGTTTTTCTTAATACTTATAATTAATTCCTTTGAATTTATAAAATACTTGGCGGTTATTAAAAGAAAATTATAATTTAACACTCTAAAATTCGGACTAAATTTATTTGAGCAAAATTGTTTATTATTATTAGAAAGGAGATTTTGAATTAATTCATTTTCTCACAAACCCAAACTAACTAATGATTCAAAACGTTTTAAATAACTATATTTGGTCTTTAAAAATTAATGAAAACTCAATAAAAATTAAATCATTTAATAGAGAGAATGAAAAAATTCAATATACTATATATTGGCTTCTTTTACCTTAAATATTTATAAGATTTGTGCATTCTGTAAACATTTTATGAACATTTTAGGAATCATAAAACCAAGAATCGTTAATTAATGCAGAAGAATGGATATTTTATGATTTGAGGTAAATTTATTTTAGATATCAACCAGTAAAAATAAATATCCAGTAATTTTGAATTAAAAATTCATATAAAGCTCAACAAAATTAAATATGACTTGCAAGATTTGTGTTTACGCTTTATTTTGAATCGATGGGTAATGCAGATGAATGCATATTTTATGATTTGAGGTAAATTAATTTTAGATTTCTTAATCAGTGCAACCTGATATTCATTATTCAGTTAGAACTCATATAAAGTGTCAGCACTCTTTATTTTAAAACATAAAACAAGAAAGGACGCTTTATTTTTAATCAATAGTTAATGCTGAAGGATGTATATTTTATGATTTAAAGTTCATTGATTTTAGATTCCAGAAACATTCTCTAGATATAAATGTTGCATTAAAAATGCTTATTAAGGACAACTCTATACAAATGAATATGTTTTGTAAGATTTATGTGTTCTATAAACTTTTCATTAATGGTTAATGCAGAAGACTGTATTCTTTTTCATTTGGGCAAAATTATTTTAAAATTTCTTACCCAGTGCAATTTGATATTTTATAGAAATATATATTTCTTTCATTTGAAACCCTGTTTTGCTTAAATCTTACCCAATTTTTTCTGTATTAACCCAAACCAAACCTCTGCCAGTTTTCCCATGTCAGCTACTCCGATACTATCGTGTCCTTTTATTGCAGCGTAATCGTCTGTATTGATATCAATCGATCGATCGATCGACAGCCAGTCTGTCCTGACCAAGGCTACTGCCCCAGCTCCAACCCCGGACGACGACGATCCAGACTGCCTGTCCATTAGTTAAGTCCATTCCAAAACCATTTTTTCTGGTTTTCCGTGCCCGTCTGGGACATTGACCAACTGTTTTTTTTTTATGTTTTTTGAATAATTTCTTATTTTGAAAGCCTGAGAACAAGATGATTTAGCATTTTGATTGAACTGGTTGCACAATCAGGCCGGAATAAAGGTAGCTCCACTAATCAATTGGGAAATGCGACAGGCTGTCTGGGTTGATTATCAAATCGAGATGGTGTCCTTGTTATAAATGATATATACTCATTCTTCACTTTTATATATCTTTCCAAACAAAACAAGTAAAAACGTTACAGTCGAGTTTCCCGACTGTAACAGACCCTGTACAAATTTGGTTATAAGCAAAAAAAAATAAAAAAAAATAAATATTATATTCACATCGAGTCCGGTCTGGGATTCGAACCCAAGATCTTCGCGTTTTAAGTCGAACGTCGTAACCATTCGACAAACCCAAACTTTTTGAACCGACAGCTAATACAGTATAAATATTGAAGACGCACATTCATACATACATACATACATACACATTCGTATGTATGTATATGAAGGTAGTGGCAGCGCAGCTACAGCGGCACTTCCGAGAAAAATCAACCACCGAACACAAGCGATTTACCGTTTGCGCAAATAAACAGATTTTTTGTGTTTAGCGCCTGTAAACTTTAGGTATTTATTGTGCGCTTTATAATTAACCAATCTTAATGAAATTTTCAGGATCGGTAGAAATCTATGCTCCAATTGCATGTGTATTTTTAAAAAAAATTTAGCTTGAAAATTGTGCAGTGCAGGGCAGTGCAAAAATTCAAATACAAATTGCGGGGGCGGTGGGAGTGGCACCGACTTAAAACAATAAACTCTAATTTACTCTGTATTAGAAGAATCTACACTGGTAATACGGTTCCTCTAGCTCTTACAGTTGCTGAGATCCGTGTGTTCATCCGGACGGACGGACGGACGGACGGACGGACGGACGGACGGACGGACGGACGGACGGACGGACAGACGGACAGACGGACATGGCTATATCGACTCAGCTCGTCATGCTGATCAAGAATATATATACTTTGTGGGGTCTGCCACGCCTCCTTCTGCCTGTTACATACATTTGCACAAACTTAATATACCCTTTACCCTTTGGGTACAGGGTCTAAAAATAACAGTCATTGTTTTTAATTGTGATTTACCTACTTTTTAGGGATTATTATTTACTCAACAATTTCAAACTCTGTTTATTTATTATTTTGTACATATCAACCAAACGGTTAGTAATGTATTTTAGGATTAATAAAAGTCCTGTTAATTTTTGCTACAAAATTTATCTAAAGTAAAGAAAGTCTCATGATTCACTTTAATATTTTTCCAAAAAAACAATCGTCATTATTTTTTAGAAATTAACAATAACCTACTTTGTAAGTCTTATAATTTATACAACAATTTCGACCTGTTTTTCCTATCATTTATTATTACTAAACGATTGGTTGGTAATATATTTTAGCACTAACAAATGTTTTACTAACTATATCTAAAGTGTTCTTAACATGATTTACTTCCTAATATTTTTCTTAAGCTGATTTATCAGCATTTTTCTGTTCTTAATCAACTGCGTTTTTTTTTTTTTGTGGAAGCAAAAAATGGGCAACAATTCTCGTATCCTTTTGTGGTCTTCCAGGGAACATCTCCACCTAGGCACACACATGTGTGTCCCAAGAATTAACCCTGAAAACCATGTATGAGTCTCTGTTTATCTGTATCTGTATCTGTATCTGCTATCTGAAATATCAATCGGTGTGTGTCATAACTGCATTTGGTTTTGTCAGACTCCGTATGGGTTTATTTCTTTCCTCCTTGTTGGTTATCAATTTGCTGCAAATCTGGGCTTTGTTTGGCCAGTGTCTCGGGAAGGATTCGCAAAGGATTCGCAAGGATTAGGCGCACTCAGGCCCGATGATGGCAATCTCATTTGTTTGCGACAATTGTTCGGTCATCGGTTCGATCGATGTTTCGATCGTTTCGGCCCGAAATCTGTTTGCCTTGTGGCCTATGAAATTGAATCTGATGTTTATCTCACGGGTAGCGGGAATCCGTACTGGGAAAAGGGGAAACCGAAAATCTGAATGATTTTCAGAGGTATTTTCGCTGTTTGATTAACATTAATGAGCAACAAAAAGTGCAAGAATTTACATGGCAACAGCGGCCCCCACAAAAAAAAGAAGAAAAATATACAAAAAATCCATCCCTTTGTTGGCCAAACTCTATAGAAAATTGCGCATTGAGATTGTCAGGAGTGTGTGGAAACTCCTCATCCACTCATCCACCTCGGCAACCCATCCAACAATAACGATTTAGGCATTAGAGCTCCATTGAAATCGCTTTTTTCGCTGCGATTGTTGGGCTTCTTTCTGCAGGTTTAAGGCCCCAAGATGGGGCAAGTCCCCCATCATCATCAGGTCGTTCATCACATTATTTTGTATCCAAGTTTCAGTTAGTCAGTTGGCAGAGAGAGAGACGTAGGGAGAGGGGGTAAGGGGGGGCTTTGTCAGCGCTTTTTGTCTAACTACTCATTAACATTTATTTGCAAGTGCAGAGAATGCAATGGCAATGGCGAATGGCGAATGCAAAGCAACTGCCATGATAAATATGACAAACAGACAATGTTCAGATACACAAACAGAAAACAGAAACGCACACAAAGGCGAAAATGCACTGGGAAAAACAGAAATTAGGTGGAGTGGCGGGTGGGCGACTTTTGGGTTGGCAAGCAAATGACGCGGCCAGGAATACCCTTATCGTAGATTTTAAATAGTTGCTGCAGGAAGGAGAACTGCATGGCATCTTAACATCTTAACAAACTAACTAATTAACTAAATTCGACTTAGCTTGTATTAAATATTTATAAATCTATAAGTGAAAATATTGCAATACTTGTATGGGAAAATATTAATATGGTAAAACTCATACAACTTTATTTAATATGTACAACTAGTTCCTCGAAATTTGTAATTTTAATTTCCTTCAAACAGTTTTGTGAATCATAAGCTTGACTTATTATTTAGTTTTTAATTTATACTAAGTAATAAAAATATAATAATTTATACTATCTAATACTATCTACGATTATCAACTCATTTTCGTATGACCAATAAAAACATTTAAAAACAGGTCCAAGGGATTTTATTAAATTAAATACAAAAGTATTTAGTCCATATAAGAAATATAACAAAAACCTTTTTCATTAGCAAGGAAATTCACCCTATAACATTGTTTTTTTAATTGAAATTAAAATATAATAAAAGGGCTGAAGTATTCTACATCTATGTATATTTGCTGTATTCAAAACTATTTTATTAATTAATAAATTGTGGCAATTTCTTAAGTTAATATTTCGTTTTTCCAATATTTAAATATCCTATTCGACACTCTTTATATCTGTAGAAGTTTGAAATACAATTGAAAAAGCTGAAGTATTGTTTATTAGATACATCTATGTTTATTTGTCGCTTTTATAATTATAAGCTCCTTCTATTAGTTAATAAATTCTAGCAATTTCCTGAGTAAAAAAATTAGGAATCTTCAAACATATTTTCCCAAGATAAATATATAATTATAGAAGTTAAAAATATAATTCAAAAGGCTAAAGTATTCTGTATAAGATACATCTATGTAAATTTTCCGCTTTCAAAATTATAAGCTCATTCTATTAATTAATAAATTGAGGTAATTTGTTAAGTAATAAGATTAGGAATCTTTATAAATATTTTCCCATAATAAATATATTGTTAAACCATTATTTAATTATCCCTACCGACAAACCCCTTTCCATAGCGATTACAGCCATTTTAGGCCTTCAGGTGAGTGCAGTGTATAATCACAATGGCTGACTAACAGAGGAAGGGAGACAGACAGACACAGAGAGAGAGATAGAGAAGGAGACATTGCCAAAGACAATGGACATAGCCAAGTACATAATGCGCGGGGGAGCGGGAGGCAGCGGGAGGAAAAGAGAGGCAAGAACCAGGTCCAAATAAATGGAACAGTCCATCCATCCATCCATTTACCCCTTCGTCACTCACTCAGTTAGCCAAGTTGGAGCCCCCGGAAGAAGAAGAAGAAGCTGGAAAAATGTGAGCCATTGTTTTAAACTTGCAATTGTTGAATGACAATTGTGAAAAGGACAGCAAGTACCCGCTCTCTCCCTCTCTCTGTGTATCTATGTATCTGCGATGTAGGAATAGATTCTTACTTAGGTCATTAGAGTCAAATTAAATTAGAGTGTTATATATACTCCTCGTTTGCATTTGGCATTAGTTCGTTGTTAATTAAAAATGAAGCCCAAGTGCCAGACGACAAAACTCGACTCCACCGACTGAATGGAAATCAAAATGCGCTAAAAACCGCCCCGAAACAAAGCCAACACCTGCGTAATACCCTTCTCGCCCACCTTAGAAACCCCCCCGTACAGAACCCCATACAGAAAAAGCCCCGGGGAACAAAGCCAGTTGGAACTCCGCAGTCGAGAGTCCGGGTTCCGGGGTCCGGGGTCCTGTCAGCCCGTTGTCCTGTTGTCCTGGCAACGACACCAACACCAAAGCAAATTAACACAACAATAATGGAGACATGAAAAAATGCAATGGGAGGCACTTCGAAGGACTATTCAGTTAAAATACATATAAGATGAATGCATTATGATGAATGGAGCCTATGTTTAACCCTGTCGTAAGTAATTTTTAAATAATACAATTAAGACAAATAAATAATACAAATATGCTTTTATATATATTTAAAAAATAAAGCTTTTCTTTCGATTCTAATTTCGTTATATCTGTTGTTTATAATAAAACAAACTCGCTGAGGAGGGCAACAAACATATGTTGAATTTGTATATCTTACATAACAAATAATTCTGACAGCTTATCAAATATGAAAATATATTAATACTGCACAATTAGCATACTATTACTTTCTATAAGATAAATATTTAACTTATTATAAAATGAAAGTAAAAGTAATATTGTATCTCTTTTAATTTTTATTTGGGAATACACTTAGAACTAATTCCAAAACTAAAAAATACGTTGAAAAGTAATTTCAATAAAATGTATTAATATTAAATTATATTATATAGTAAAAAGTACTTTATTATACCTTTTTATTAAGCCATAGTAATATATATCCCCCCCATTTGAATAATTGAATTCCATAACATAAAAATTAAATATCCAAAAAGGCGGACTTTAAAACCATATCTAAACCAAAAATCAGTCAGTTGGGGCCATATTTGACTCCACATTTCCACCTTGGCCAATGTATCCACCATTTTGGGCTTAAAAATTAGCCAGAGGCGAATCGCAGGCAAGATGTCAGGCTCAGATCTGTTCAATTCGGTTCGATTCAGAGAAAAAATGTCCATTAAGATTAGTTGATTTTGCTTTCGATAGTTTGTTTTTGCCATTTTTTGTTGTTGTTGTTACTGTAATTTGTTGTTGCTGTAATTTGTTGTTGCTGTAATTTGTTGTTGTTTGGAACGCTCTCCGCTGGTCTCTAAGCAAAATGCGGTAAATAAACGACGGGCTACTGAAAAGCTCACTCCCCAATGGTTGGAACTCCCCCTGCCCCAGAAACGGTAATGCTCCCCCCGCCCCAACCCACTGCTCCACTTGGATTCCATGTAACGAGAAACCTTCCCCAACCAGAAGCATTCCAATTGGAAACGCCCATCAGGGGACTCGGCTGGCCGTAGTGTGCGGAGTGAAACAGCTGTAGTGCTGGAGCTTGAGTGGTTGTCTCACTCGCACGCCCACGCAACACCTGCTCGCATTTACTGCCCTCCCTCAGGGGCTCACGCTCTCTCTCCCTCTCTCTCGTTCCTTTTGATATATTTTGTCTCTGTTTCGTTTTTTTTTTCTCTCCTGGTGTTGCAGTTCTTTCGACATTCTTTTTTTCAAGCAAATGTCACCTGGCAGTTGTTCCGCTCTCTCTCCCACCAACACCACCAAACAAACTCGGCACTCTCTCTCTCTCTTGTGACTTGTTATGCATGTAGTTTCTTTATAAACAGGCTTTTGAAGAAGAAGGAAAAAAACATTTAACAAACCAATAAGAATGAAAGCTCCGGAAACAAAAGTTTCAGTCGAAGAGCGAACGAGAGAGAGGACATAAATAAGCTTTTGCGGAGAGCATTTCTGTGTGTGTGTGTGGGGAGCGAAAATGTTACATAGCAGCTGTCTCGCAATTGCCCCACCTGCCACGCCCCCCTCGCCATCGCCGCCCCCATCCCCGCCACCACTCTCCAGCAACAACAGACGGGGGAAGACTCGTTTTTGGCTCGTGTGTTGTTTGTGAAGAGAGCGCGCGCCAAGTTTTTAGTTACGCGTCGGAACGTATCCGTTGAATAGCCGCCAAAGCGCGCTTAGATGCAGCAAGCCAGCAAACCCAGAAGAGCCGTTTTCAGCCAGCGACGGTTTTAGCCCCCTTTTGCAAAGCAAAGATCCAGAAGGAAAAAGTATCCGATCGAAGGCCGGACAACAACAAACTTTTTGCCGGGCACGAAGCAAAAACTTTTCCTAACTCTCAAAACTCCAAGTTAAGCCACTAGAAACAAAGCAAAATAGAGTTCCGAAATCCCGAAAAAGTGCTCAAATGATATGTGAAATTTAAAAGGCAACTCAAGTGCTCATCGAAAACAAACAAACACAAATCAAAATCAAAATAAACTATAATCCAGGAAGAAAGAAGAGATCCCCCCCATAAAGTCGTGAAATCCTAAGCTACTTACTGCTCCTCCTCGTTAAACTCCAGATCAAACAAGCTCGTTCTTTTGGGGCTGCATAAGTATCTTATCAATGAATGACCAAAACCAAATAACACAAATCAACATTAACTAGTGATATCCGATATATGTAAAGTGTTCGACAAACACAGATTCAGTCAGAGATCGTAAAAGTCAACAAATTCAACATTTTATGGCAGCTCGGAAAGTGGTAAATTCATAAACGGCAACAACAATAACAACAACAACAACAAACCATAAACATATATTAGCCACATGATTCGGTAGTATATACATATATATCCGCATATATATGCCGCCATCGACTATTCAATTCTAACCGCCGGTCAACGGAAAATACAAAGGAAATGCATAACTATTCGAGGTGAGTTAGAGGAGTTTTAAAACCTGAAAGAAGTCTAAAATAGTCATAACTATACTTAACATAGTTAAGGGTAATATATTTTGGGGATAAAATTCGATTGCATTATATAATAATATAATTTGAAAATTTATTGTTAGAGAAGCTAAACATAGGAAATGCATAATTATTCGAGAGGAGTTCTAGGAGTTCAAAAACCCTTAAGAATTATAGCAAAGTCGGAACTACCCATAACATAGTTAAGAATAATATATTTTTGGGATAAAATTCGATTAAAATTTATAATAATAGAAGGTACAAATATTTATTCTTTCATAAAATAAATTGTATCTTAACAAAGATAATTACATTCCAATGACCCACTTAAAGTTGAATTATTTGTATATTCACCTGGTAAACCCAAATTAAATTACATTTAATAATGCCATTTCGAAACCTTCATCTTTCCAAAGTTTTGATTAAATTAAATGCCGTTGAGAACGCAATTTGACCAGCTTTTCTTGACCATCAATTAGGTAAACATGCGGTGTGAGAAGGGGGGAAGGGGAGATGGGGTGCACCACAAAACGCGTCTGAGTGCCCGGCATACAAGAAGAATCAACAGATCTTATTGTTTGGATAATTTCAGGATTTTCCTCCATTTTCATTTTGTGCCAAATCATTGTCGGAATCTTTATGCCCCCCACTCGAGATGTGTGTGTGTTTACTTTTGCTTTCGATCTTCCACTCGAATTAAAGCCAGGCCTGGCCGAAAAGAGCTCTTTTCTTTCCGAGGCATTCAAAGTGCTGTTTGGTTAACTTAATTTCCAACTATTATTGAAAACCGACTCAAGGAATGTGAAAAGCTGAAATAGAAAGAGTCAAAAACCGCAGAATGACGCAATTAGAGCAAATAAAAGTAGCAGAAATAGAGGAAAACAAAGTATGTGTCTTAATATTTGCAATACAAATACAGATACAATTTTTGTGACAACAAGATGAGATGGATATGACGTGCCCCCTTCATATATATATATGCATATATATATATAGAGTCGACTTTGGACCAGCATATCCGTAACTGGGAGAGGGGGATGAGGCCATCCGCCATATAGTCATATATATCTGATGAAGGTCCAACACAATTGTTCAAACACGGGTTTTGTGAAATTATTTTGCCACCAAATGGAAACAGAACCAGATGTCAATCGAATATTTTTACCCTATTGTCTTGGCCATCATATTTATTTATCAAATTTGCTCAACAAATACAATGCAATAATAGTAGGAGAAGAATTGGCCAAGAGTTCTAATTAAGATACGGTTGTATCTGTATCTGTAGCCTTTTTTGTTTTATTATCTCCTTCACCACGATCTTGGATATTATTTGCGATCTTATTTGACAATATCATGAATATACAATCAAATTTAAATATAATATTTGATATTCTATTTTTTATTGTTTTTTTGCTATTTAATTTGTTTTTTATGTTTGCTAAAAAGAAATACTAGGCTTTTACGTATGTATCCTAATTAATATTCGGATGTATCTGTATAAAATATCGGTGCTTGTGTCCCTGTCTTTTCGAATTTCTATTATTTAAAATAAAAAAAAAAAATACCCTGCTGCTTACAAATGCAACCACAATTTAGGAAATTGTTGTTTACTTAATAAATTTATTATCTTTGCAAGATATAATAGTACTAGTATTACATAATTTAAATTAATTATGATTTTGAATAGAATGCAGTAAAGCAGACATCTGCGACCTTATAGAGTATATATATTTTCTTGATCAGCATCACCAGGTGATTTGATCTAGGCATTACGTTACATAGCTGTCATAGAATCGATTGGGATAAAGTAACATATTTTAACCATCCTAAAAGATAATTAATGGATTCCTTAAATTCAACCTTGAACGATCTGTAAAGTAACATTAAAATTGGACTACCATATTCTTTAACATTCAAAAGAACGATGGCAAAAATATATATATAGACACTTCATTAATTCTTCATAATTCATAGGGATTATATACGAAATGGAAAATTAAGAAAAATGTTACCACTGCCAGCGGTTAAATAGGGATTGGTAATTTTTTGTTATTACCTTATTTTAGCAAAATAGTTTTATTTATTGGTAATTTTTTGTTATTACCTTATTTTAGCAAAATAGTTTCATTTATTTATCGACTGAAAATATGTAATACGTTGTACTATAAATCCATATTCCATATTCGTATATTTAAGCCATTGGTTTTGCAATTTTATTGGCCTTAAAAATTAGCTAAGCCAAATATGATGTAGGAGAAAAAGTTGGCCAAGAATTGTAATTAATGTTCGTTGGTATCTGTATCAGTATCTGTATCTGTCCGTGTCTGACTTTGTATCTTACCTTCTGCATTGCCCTTGGCCCGAACTTGACACCAGACCAGGGACGGGGGGTGGACAGAGGGGGGCAGAAGGGGGTCCAAAGGGGGGCCAGAGATACACACGTTTACGAGGCGATTGTTGCGAGTGTGAAAGTTCTTAATTACAAACATTAGGGGGCCCAGCGGCTTAGGGCCCTGAGAAGATCCGATCCCAGCGGGCGGCCAAGACGACACTTTTGAATGGAGGTTGTGCGACGTGGATGTGGATGTTGGACTTGGATGGCAATGGCAATGGGAATGGGAATGGAAATGGGTATTGAGTATGGGGGAATGGAGCCCAGAGATGCGATACATTTCAACACAAAGTGGAGACACTTAAAGCTCTACCTGTATTGAGACTCCGACTGGGCACTGAAGACCGCAGACTGGAAGACTCCGCTCCAGGGGAGGGAGATCTCGGGCTCAGCATGTGGCTAAGCCGATCATAATTCTTGTTTGACACACCAACAAACGGATGAACAAATGAACGAGAAGCACCAACAACAAGAAGGCCAACTTGGAGATGGGTCTGCGGATGGGGATGGGGCTACGATAGCCCCCGAATCTCAAGTGGCCAGCGGCGGTTAATTTTTACTCCTACTGAGATACGAAACGGGGTCCGACTTTGGTCTGGGAAAGAAGCGGACATTAAGTATCTGGTGGGTTATCTATTAAGGCTACTAGATTAACACCCTGAGAAGACCCACGCATCCAAGCTTTACGGTTACATTTCCGTTACCAATAAATATCGGAGATACATATATATATGTATATATATATATATACGAATTATAAAGGAGGAGCTGGCATATTCACAGCAAATAAAAATATCTGGAGTGCAATTTGTGCACAGCTGGTGGTGCAACCGTCGGTGGCCCTGTGGTGCAACTGCAACTGCAACTGCTCCACTGAACCACCACTGCTCCACTCTTGTCCACTCCCCTCCACTCCTCTCCGGAACCGAATCGAAACGAAACGAAATGAAAATGAGGAGCAAAAGCATGGAAGGCAACTTGACAACACAGAAATTTGTTTGCACTCCATAAGGATTACAAATATGCGTGTCCCAGGGATCCCCCCCTATATCCACTCCATATCCCCTCCATCGACTCCTCTTTCTTTTAAAATAAATTTCATGCTTAATACGCATGCCTGGGTAATTTTTACTTTAACACCAAGTGGTTAATGCCCGGAAGCAGTGCAGATGTCGCCCCGCATAGCACAACACAAGTTATTGGCCCGGCCAAGGAATGTCCGTCCGTTGGTAGGAGGACGGGGAGAGGCCAGGGAGAGAGCCGGGAGAGGGTCGGGAGAGGGCCGGGCAAATGGGGAAAGTGAATATGTTAAAAATTATACAGAAAAATGGACATCGGAATCGGACAGATAAAGATAAATGGGAGCAGGGTTGGTCAGTTCATAAAGAGTGCGGTGGCAGAAATTCTTAAGATATATGTAATATAAATAAGGATCTGAAATATATTAATTATTTTATATTAGTAAATACATGGCTCAACATTTATTAATATCCATAAATAAGGATAATGTTAATATATCAAATAAATTGCACTCGTAAATATTTAAATTCTTTTATGGTACAATAAAATAAATATCTCACTCTCATAATAGTGAAAAATATCTTTAACAAAGGCTTTTAATAAATGTGAAACCATAAGCTTTCCCTTTTTAAATGTATATTTTTTAGGGGATTTTCATAAATATCTTAAGTAAATACAAAATGGCTGAAAATAAAAACGAAATTATTTTTATAAATACCGCAAAGACACATTTTTCAAGTTTAACCTTCTGAAAATACACATCTGAGTTATGGAAATAAATACTTAATTTAATGGTAAACAACTTAGGAAGTTCAACCATTTACCAAAAACAGATATATTCAATATGGGTAAATACTGACATATTGTGGATGGGTTTTTTTTTTATTGAAATTTAAAATAAATTCATATTAAATATAGTATAGAAGAGAACAGCGAAATCAAGCTTGATGAAATTTCAATCTTAAAATAGGTTTCTCAAGTGGATTTGGCAATAATTGTTTAATACAATCATTAGGCCACTTTCGATTCAGTTAATTAATCCTGTACCCGCACAATAAGGAACAATGATGGATATAATAAATAATTATTCCTGTTTAGCCAGGCAACAACTTGCAGACGTCCTCCCATTCCCTGGCCCAATGGAGCATTGTTAATCAATTAACTAATTGATTCGAGCTCTTAAAAGTATGTCGTCTGACTCCCATTCTTCGGGGACATTATACAAAAAAAAAAAAAGAAAACAGGAGGAAACAATGCCGAGTGGAGTTGTGGACTTCTGGTCCACCAAAACCCAGAACCAGAACCAAAACCCGAACCACTTGCAAGCAGCGCTGGCGGTTGCCACCTCAACTCGACTGAAATTGAATTGGAAGCCTTTTCACTCCTCCAGGACCTCTTTGTGTGGGCCAAATGTCAACCCTTAAACCGGGGGCAACAACAAAACAAAATGAGACGACGACGACGACGACGACGACGTCGTCCATCCTTTTCATTATGCGCCGGAGCACTTGAAACCCATTTCTTTCCCATTTTACAATTTTTATATTTTTTTTCTGTATTTTATTTGCGCACCCAAGCCGCTTGTTTTGGACATCCTGGGATGAGATGGTCATGTGGCCGTTGATAGGCTTCAGTTCCCTGCTCCTTTTCAGGGCCACATGTGCGTGCATTATAAGCGGGATTTACGTGGTCCACTTGATGTACCTCCCCCCCGCCCCCCAGTCCACATCTTTCGAATGTGTTAAATACGAGGTGCAGAAGGGGCAGGGAAAAAGGGGTCAAGAAGCCACAGCGTCCGGCTAAACGCTTTCAATTTGCTTAATGGTCCCTTTCGGATTTGGGTGAGGATTGGGATTCGGATTGGGATTTGGATTTTCCTCGCCATCCCTTGCCCCTTGCTGAACCTCAAGTGCGGGTGTGCCGGGGACATATGCCTCATATGGGGAGTGTGACTTCTCTCTCCCGGCTATTTGCTCGCATTATCCTTCTGCAAATGTGTCATCTGCAGGGGAAATTTGCATGGAATGCCGGGAGTGGAAGTGGAAGTGGTGGTCCAAAGGTGCGTTGGCTGTCCATTTTTTTGGCTACCAAAAATTTACAAGCCATTAGGTTAGCCAAAAGGTTGGAAGAATCAAAGGAGGTCAGGGTTTAATCCAGGGAATTTAAATAGGTGGACTTTCAGATACTTTTGTATTCAACAAGATTTGAGCATACTAAAAAAATATATATTTTATGTTAAATATAACTTTGTTATTGCATAAATTTGGTTAATGAATTTCAATGAAATTTTACATATATCTCTTGCAGCTGTGAATATTAGCTTTATTAAACAAACAACACAAAATAAACGGCTTTAAAAGAACTGTTTAATATACTAATTAAGTAAATGCAGTAAATAATATTTAATGATTTGACTATCGAAAATCTTTATCTGCATTTATCTGAATTTAAATAGACAGATGCTTGAGTCATTACAGAGCTTAAAGGTTTATTTATATTTAATTATAATAGAATGTTCGTGTAGCAAACAATTATACAAATCAAGGTAAATAATTTTTTTATTCAAAGATATTGCTAACAATAAAATAAATGAAAGGCTCATTAATTAATATATTTGTATTGTAGATCTTTAAGCTTATTAGAAAACATAAAATTTCTGTCTAATGTAAAGTGTATAATTATTAAATCAAAGCTAAAATATAGATATAGTGGCTCTCCTATAAATAATTTTTAAATATCTTTAAATTAAATTATCTTTTTGATTCAACTTTACTTATATCAATGTTTTTTTTTTTTTCCCCGCAGCTCGACGCGTCTAAAACTTGACTCCACCACCAGTTCCACTACCACATCCAGTTCCAGCACCACTATATCCAGTACCACCCAGTCCGGCCGCAGCTTGAGCCACCGAGGAAGCGGAAGAGGAAACGGAAACGGAAACCCGGCTCCGTCTGCGATATGATGGAACGTCTGTCCACTCACCTGTCGCTCACCGGCCTATCGCTCGCTCATCCCTTGCAGACTCACCTCAGTTCCGTGGGCTCCGGCGGCGGATCGCACCATCTCGGACAACTGGCGGCGGCGGTGCAGCAGCACCACCAGCACCACCAACAGCAGCAGCAGCAACAGCAACAGCAGCAGCAACAGCAGTCGGAGCAGGGCCTCAGCCAGGCGCACCACCTGCAGGCACATCAGCAGTTGTCGCTGAGCCACCAGCACCACCATCCCCACCAGTCGCCGCAGCACCAGCAGCAGCACCAGCACCACCCGTGCAGCAGCAACAGCAGCAACGGTTCCCCCAACGGCTCCACCGGCCTGGGCCTCCATCCGCACTCGGCGCTCCATCTGGCGCACCATCACTCCCAGCTGCACCAGCACCACGCGGCGGGTCAGCAGCAGCAGCAGTCGCAGTCGCAGCAGGGCCAGCCGTCGGTCTCCTCCTCCTCCACGGCCTCGCACCACAGCCACAGCCACTCGCAGTCGCAGGCCCAGTCGCTGTCCCACCAGCCCCACAGCAACGGCGGCTCCCACCTGGGCGGTGCAGGTGGTGCTGGCTCCGGTGCCGGTGCCGGTCCATCCGCTTCCAATAGCCACAGTCACAGCCACCACAGCTCTCCAGCTTCCAGCAGTGTGATGGCCGCCGCAGCAGCCGCCCACCTGCACCACAATTCGCAGGCCTCGCCCATCAGCAATCTCCACCAGAACATGGGCAGCCTCATGAACAGCGGCAGCAGCGCCAGGTGAGTGGCTTTGGGGATCTTGTTTTAGTGGTTTTTAAATAACAAAATAATTTAGGAGAGTGTAATTTATTACTTTATTTTATTTGCATTGTATCGAACATTATAAAATTCATATATCTATTTATTTACAAAAAATTCTGGTATAGACCAGACCAACAACGGAAGCTGCTTCTTTTTTCGGAAGAGCTCGAAAAATAAATCTATTAAAGAGAGTATAGTTTATTACTTTATTATTGTATCGAAAATTATAAATTTAATTCACTTTTTATTATTAAGCAAAAAAGAAAGTCTTAATTCGAAGGTTAGTTAGTTAGAATACCTTATAAACCGTTCGATAGTTTGTGTGGCATCTATAGAATATAGTGGTCCGATCTTTGGTTTATCATTTTCTAAATTGATATATATTAAATATATGAAGCTTAAAATACATTTCTAAATTATTCTATATTTTGAAAATTGGATTTAATGTATATAAAGTATATTGTCCAAGAATGAATTAATTATATTAATAAACACCAGAGTTATGGTCAATGGCACATTTTCTCCGTTCATTCCTATGTTAGCGATATAGAAGTCCGATTTCTATGAGACTTTCAGGGAATTCATAAAACAAAACCATAAACATATGTGTAATTTATAACTTTATTTTATTTTGTTCGAAAATTATAAATTTAATTTTATTACATTATTAACAACAAAATATGGAATTGCCCAAAAAAGCTGATATAATTTCAAGAATTTCTTACGTCTTGCTTTCGCAAATTATTATTAACAAATTGGCAGAATAAAAGATAACCTTTTTTATTGTTAACCAATAAAAGTTAAGATCCAAATTGGTTTCGATTTCATTTTTCCCGAATCCGTTCAAATTCGTATCAATATTAATTTATTTAACAGTGTTTTATTTGGTTGGTATAGAGAAATTCAACTCGGAAGTAAAAAAGAAATTAGTAGAAATGTGAAAATTAAAAACACGAAAAATGGTTTAGCTTCTCATAGGAATTATTTACTTTATCTAATGTTTCGTTGCTTAAATAAATTCAGCATTATAATTGTTTTTAAGATCTTAGAAGTAACTCAAAATATTACCAGTAACTTACTTAAATTAATAATTTCAAAACCCTTAACTTTTATTCCAGCGATGTCTTCTTCAGCCTGATGATTCAGAACACAACGAAGCGACAAAACGAGGAGCACATCAAACGTCCAATGAATGCTTTCATGGTTTGGTCCCGACTCCAACGACGCAAAATAGCTCAGGATAATCCAAAAATGCATAATTCCGAGATATCCAAGAGGCTGGGTGAGTTCTGAGATTAATTTTAATTTTCGGCGAAAGATAGTTTCTAGTAAATGTAAAAGGAAAAAATAGTGATACTGAAATTTAAAAGAGAGTCTAAAATATTTGGAAACTTTTGTACAGATCAAATTCAATGCATATTCTATCAAAAGAATTATTTCAATATATATTTAGATGAAAATATATGTGCAATAATCCCATAAAAATATTAATACAAGAACAGTCTTATATATTGCATTTTAATAATGTTTGTTGGCTTAAATAGAATGTTCATAAATTCCTAAAGAAGTATCTCAAGATACTCCCAACCTGACATTAAGTGATTTATGCCTCAATAGCCTCCTCCAGAGCTCTTGTTGTTTCCAGTACAAAACAAACTATTTCCAGCTTTAGTTCCTCCCAGTATTGTAATGGGATTTGGGTGAGACAAGCCACGAAGCCGGTGGCAGTGGGTTTTCCTTCAAAATCTGTGCATAATCTGTGGACAAAGGTTGAGGCAATCCCGAAAAAAAGCGAAATTAAAATGCGGCACACGACCTGCCAATCTCTCGCGCCCACTCGGCCTCTGTTCCTTTTACTCCATCTGTATCTGTATCTGTATCTCTCTATCTGCCGCTTATATAAGTTAAACTAATCAACGTAATACCGAACTGTACAATGACAATGACAAACCAAAAACTCCAATTCCGTCCCCGTACCCTTCCTCCCATCCACTCATCGCAACCGTCAGAAGTGACAAGCGGCTGTCAAACAATGAGGAGGCAGGAAGAGCGGAAGAGCTGGAGGAGCGGGGCAGGAAGCTGTTGATTAAGAGCGGCCAAGGAAGGGGTTCGGTGTTGGGTTCAACCTTGGCCAAGTACATGCCACCACCCACCGCCACCGCCTGATTAGGCTTTGTCTCACACACCCGCTAAACTAGTTGCAAAGTTAAGTAGTTTATTTTTCGGGCGGGTTGAGGGAGCAACGACGTCGTCGTCATTGGCTAATCCCACGCAATTCTTATCGGGCTTTTGGGTTCTGGGTTCGGGGATTCAGGGTTCTGGGTTCGGGGATTCTGGGTTCGGGGATTCTGGGACTCTGGGAGAAGGGCTTGTGCCGGGTGAATTCAATTTCCATCCAACGCACAGACACACGACACGTGGCAGCTGACAGGCAAAATCTTTAGCATAACAATGCCGGTTCTTAGGGCTACCTTTTTTCGATCAGCTCATGCATATTGGATGAGAATCGTATATAGCTTCTGAAGATGGGGGAAACTAATCAGAATCGGCTGTCATAACAGTGATAGCGCAAAGAATCAAAATTAAAAGACACAAACTCATCGATTTGAGTTTTTCAGAATTTGCTAGCAATTTTTTTTTAATAATAAAAAAAACGAGTATCCCTGCTGGGAATTCCTCCCCCAAGTGAAGCACTCGTTAAATGACTTTTTCTTGCATTTTTATTTAGCCTTTGTTTGCGGGGAAACAAAGGCAAATTAAATGCGACTCACTTGCCATCCAGTTGAGCGAACCAAAGAGCAGCCAACAGAAACAGCTGAACATCTAAAAAAAGGGGTCCTGCTACCGGTGGGTTGAGGTCCTTTTACAGGATACCCTCCCCTTCCCCCTTACACGCTCTCATTTAGCGTGTTTTCCAAGTAAACATATCGCTGGAAGACAGCAAAACTTAAATACAATTTAGAAAGAAGCACAAACTTGAATTTCGAATTATTTTCTTTCGATTTTTCTCCGCTCGTCCTTTTTGTATGTTGCCATTGTTGGCCTGAAAGCTTTTGTTCGCCTTTCACATTTTCCTTTTCAGTCCGCTTTTTGGCAAATCCATTATGCGAATTGACAGCTCCTCGCTCCTCCTTCTCCAATATTTTTCGCTGTCAGTTGCAGTCTTTGTTGGGTTTTTCTTAAAGCTCGGAATGGGGATCGGAAAATTCTATTGTGCGGAAGGTGGGTAACGGGGGCCAGAGTGGCACCGAACCCAATTGGCAGCAACAAGGTTCTCAGAAAAAAATAAACGTGAGAGTTCTTTATCTGATAGGTTGATACCCATATCCCTTAGAAAATGTATTTATTTTAAACATCATATTTGCTCTAAACATGTTTTTGGGTAATTTTTTTTTAACATTTTTAGAAACCTACTTTAAGTTTGTTCATTCAATTTCATTGTTTATATATTCGTTTAAACGTTATAATTGTTGTAATAATTTTTTAAGCAATTATTAAACATTTTTAGAAACCTCCTTTTCGTTTGTTTTGATTAAATATCTTCTAACTAACTTGTAACTTTTACCATTTCATAAAATTCATTAGTTTTCTTTATATTCCTTTAAACATTATATTTGGTCTAAACATATTTTGGAAATTATTAAAACTTGTTAAGAAACCTACTTTACGTTATTTTGATTAAATAACTTTTCTTGTTACTTTTTCCATTTCATAAAATTCTTTAGTTGTTTTAATTTTTATTTTAATGTCAAATTAGTTGTAAATATATTTTATCAATTATTTAACATTTTTAGAGACCATCTTTGTATTGATAAAATAACTTCGAACAAACTTATTTTTTATTTTCATCAAATTGGGTATAACTTTTATAGCTCAGTTTTCTTTATTGTCCTGCACTTGTTATGTATATACGAAATATATTTCAACCATCAACAGACTAATGTCCATCTGTAGTTTTCACTGTACTTCTCACTTTTTCTATGTCAATTATAGTCCCGAGGACAATTTCAGAAAAACTTTCCTTACACCACAGCCAAACAAAAACCGATTTATTTAAATAAACAAAGCAAACAAAATGAGAAAGGGGCATACAAAAAAATCAACAGAAAAATAAAAGAGAGGAAGGCAAATGCAAATACAAACATTTGCCACATTTACACAAAATGTCAAACTTTTTTGCACTTGAAAAAAGTTGAGGCAACGAATTCAATTAAATGAATAATTCAACAAGAGGAACAACAACAACAACAACAACAAAATGCTCATTATGAGAAATTGCCAAACAGAAAAAAAGGCACAAAAAGCCAGATAAAGGGGCGGATGAGGGGTATGACGATTGCGGGGGATGCTGGGGAGTAGGGGTAGCAAAAATAACTGTGGCATAAACAAAGGCGCCACAAAAAATGGCGGCGCGAAAGCTACTTTTTCACCACACCGCCACACCGAGTGCGACAGAGAGAGAGAGGGGCGCAGTGCGACAGAGACGGCGAGTGGCAACTGTGGAGAGGCTCTTCAGTTCTTCAGCTTTTCAGTTCTTCAGTTCTTCAGACGCCGTCGCCGCTGGCGTTGCCATTTATTTTATTATATAAAACAAAAACAAAAACAAAGGCCCCGCACAAAGGAGGCAAAAAAAAAAAAAGTGGTTAAATGTTATATATGCGAGGGAAATAAAAAAAAAATCAGTAAAAAAAAGCGAATGTTATAGAAAACAATTCACGGGTGCTGCGCAGGGGCTTAATTGAAATTGTAACTGTCATTAATTACTGTCTGGAAATTTGAATTACCAACAGCAGAGGCTGCTGCTGCTGCTGTTGCAGCAACAGCAGTGGCAACAAACAAAAGGCGACAACAACAACAATTTTTTGGGAAATCTTTTGCTGGCGCTTTTATTGTTTTTCGTATTCAGTATTTTGCAAATAATTGAAAAACCTGTCGAATCGAAAATAATAAAAAAAAAAACAACATTTATTTTTAATCAAAGCTCCTGTGTGCCTCCTGCGGGAATATTAAATAATGGCAGACAAAGGAGCCAAAGGAGAGTTGGATGAATGAATGGTTAGACTCCGTGGAACAATGCCTTCAAGGAGCAAGAAGTTTCAGCAGAAAACAAACAACAAAAAAAAAGAATAATAATAAACAAGCAATCACAAAAGGTCGAACTCAAGCCTTTTGGCCCACCTTCCCCCACGGATCACCTTTTGTTGCTCAATAAAATGCAAACAATTGATTAGTTTGCAATTGGGAAAAAAACGGGCTTTCCAAAGGGGATGGCAGGAGGAGGGCGTGAAGGATGTCCCACCATTTCGATTTGCAACTGACAGGTGGGAGCGGATACCCTCTTAATTACAGCACGCTCAATCAAGAACAAGAACCGGCGGAAAATGGGTTTTCAATGGGCTTTCCAAAGGGGTTTCCAAAGGGGCAGCAATCAGACAGAGGCTCGAAGTAGAAGGGGGCGGATTGTTCACCAACTCATTGTGGAGTTAACTGAAAAAAAAGCAATTATTAAATATTGAAGCTTTGCTTTGACTTATAGAAATTAAATTCCATTTTGGTCAACATTGCGTATACGTAATGTTAATGTTTACCAACCTTAACTTGTTGAATCTGAAATGTTCTGCCAAATATCTTCATGCTGGTTGATTTAATAAATACTGGAATCAATTTGTTTCACTAATTGCCAGTTTCTAGTAGAACTTTTGAAATACTTTTTCCTTAATATACAATATTGCCTCTTAAATCTGGATTTTAGCCAGTTAACTTTGTAATATATAGAACACCCAAAGGCCCCTTAGCATTATGGTATGATCTTATGTCTTATGTCCGTAACTAATAACCGAAATATAATTCAATTATCCATTTAAATTCCTAACAAATTAAATAAAAATAAAATTCAAAGGTAAACTTAAAAATGGAAAAATGGAAGGAAATTTCAGTCTTGGCACAAAAAAGCAGCTTCTGGGGTGCTGTTGAATTACCAAATCGAAATGATCTGTTTCTATATATATATATATATTAATTTATATTTTTACGTAATACCCGGTTTTTATGTAACCGTCTTGGTCAATGCATTTTAAATTATTTCCACCATCGAAAGCCAATGAATTGGTTCCACTTGCTGCTGCCTATATAAAGGCGATGCGAAAGGAACTCTCATCACAGTGGAAATTAAGAAAGCCAAAATGAATGACAATCCGCTCAATTACATCGCTCTCCCGTACTACCCGAACATGCCGGAGTACAACGCCCCGTATTCACCGCCTTACGTACCACTTGATTTGTTGCAACTTCAGAATGGAGGAATTCGGCGTTCGGACGACCTGAACGAGAACATTAACGAGAACGATATTAAAATTAATATTGCAAGGACTCCTTATAAAGGATACTTGCGTACGGGGGACGGGAACGAGAACTCAAACCAAATCTCCATTAACCTTGCAAGAACCGAAAGTGAAGGTGCAGGTGGTAATCCGGGCACTGAAAAGGCACCGGCAGGGGATGATGCTGCAGCCGCTCCATCGGGAGATGATGCTGCAGCCGCTCCATCGGGGGATGATGCTGCAGCCGCTCCATCGGGAGATGATGCTGCAGCCACTAAGTCGGGAGATGATGCTGCAGCCACTAAGTCGGGAGATGATGCTGCAGCCACTAAGTCGGGTGGACCGGAAGAGGCATCGGGAGATGATGCTGCAGCCTCAGCTGAGTCCGTAAAGAAAGCAGCAGCAGTATCGGCTGAAAAGGAAACGGAGGCACCTCCACCGCCAAAGAAGGGACTAAGGAGAGCAGGAAAGAAGAATGTTAACAAGAACAAGAATAATATTTCAATCAAATTCTAAAAATTCCAAAGTATAATGGATCCGTATGTGATTTTTAGTTGAATCGCAGTTTGTAAAAGTAAAATATCGCATCCATTTATCTTTGAGTCGCAAATAAAATTTAAAAAAAAAACAAGCAACGGAAAAACTAGCTTTACAACCATAGTTTTCCCATATTGGCCATATAACTAGGGCCAATTACGTAAATCCCGATTTACCAATTCGTTCCCCAGAACCCGAGATTTCGTCTCACACTTCCCAAACCCAAACCCAAACCCAAACCAAATAAAGGCCGTGCAAATAAGCCGGATTTGGACTTGGTCAAGAGAACTCCCAACGCTCCAGCTGGAGGAGGCATTAAATTGCTGGGCAAACAAGTTAATCCCTGGCCAAGTAGTTATGAGTGGGCTCCAAACACACAGCCAGAGAACAGAAGCAAACTGAATCCCATAAGTAGCCCCATTGTGTCCGAATGTGTGAAGCCCAAAAACGGGAGGGAAAAAAGGGGGAAAATCTACTATAAGGGCGGGGAAAAATAGTGAAAAATCCCCAACTGAAAACTGAAAACTGGAGCTGGTTAAATATTTGCCATTCGAGCCGAGTTTCGGGGCCGGAAAAACTTGTTAATTGTAACAGAAAAACCCCTGGGGAGGAGGTGGAGGAGGGGAGGGGGCAACTGCCAAGTGCTGTGGCTTGTTTTCCATATCAATTATTAAGCCCAGGAGGAGAGAAAACTCTTTGGAGTGCCATATTTGGTCAAGGGGCGCCAACGGCATAGACATTGGGCAAACATAGACATTGTCATTGTCATCCTTTTGTGGACCTAGTTTATTCAACTGCTCAAATTGTATCTACAAGTCGAGTTCCTCCTGCTGCTGCTGTCTTGTTTGTTGTTTATTATTATGTCCAGGGGACACCTTTCCACCTTTCGTCCCAACCCCATTCGTCCATTCTCTCGAAGGTGTCGTCCCCAGAAGGAGCGCTGCTCATTTGATGGGCACTTCGGCACTTGGACACTTGGGATGTCGCCTCCCCTGTCGATGTATCTATAAATTAGTATTTCACCATTATGAGTGGGTGGAGCTTCCCAGGGCTTTTGTGTCGGACGGCCTTATTGTTATAGTTTCGTTGTTGTGGGCTTCCTCCGACCGATTGTGAGAGTCTCTGGCTCTGACACCCGCCTTTGGTTCGCTTCTGGCCAAGAAGGGAGATGGTACTGGAGCTGGTATTGCTACTGGTACCGAAGATGGAGCTGGAGTTGCCCCTGTCATCGTTGTCTGTCACAACAATGGTTGGTGGCTTTGTTGCTCTCTCTCTGTATGTGACATTATTTTGGTATTGTGTCCGCATGACAAGCCACTAAAATTACACGTTATAACTAATTAGCGACTTGCCTCCCACTTGGCCAACTAATTCACTCACAATATGTCCACATTTTCTTGGGTTTTTCTTCAGGGGTCTTTATAGAGAGATATATCTACTTAAGTGCCGGGATTTCTTTTGATGGATTGTGTGTATATTGTTATGGTATATTCAATTATTAAATGGTTCTTGGAATGTTAAGTTTTAAAGTGGAAAAGGGTTTTGCTTTAAATCAATTCATCAAATTTTTTACGCCCGATATTTGTTATATTATTAATTTATATATTTAAATATATTATATTAAATGGTGGTAAGAATGGTAAGTTTTAAAGTGGAAAAAGGTTTTGCTACAAATCAATCTATTGAATTTCTTAGGCCTGGTATTTGTTAATTTACTTTGAATGATTTTAAAAATAACTTAAATATCATCCATTTATATTTCGCAATAACCGAGATTAAAATGCTATTACTGATTTTATTTAAAAACATAAAGGGAATTTATTCTATATTTATTTAAGCAAGAAAATTATGAAGTCAATATCAGTTTCATATATTACAAATATATTTCTTTACAAAAAGCAGACTTTATTTTTAAGCACTATTTTTATTAAGGATTAAGCTTAAAAAATACTCTGTTAGGATAATTCTCGAAATCCCAAAATGACAATTTTTAAAGACCACGTAAATAATATTTAGCAAGGCCTTTAAAAAAGTATTTTAATTATATATAATTCATTTCGGCACAATAGTATTATAATTTTAATTAGGACTCAAAAGAAAATTCTATGTTTTATTATAAAAAAAAAAATTTATTCCTTGCACAAGAGAAACCAAAAAAAAAAAAACACACCCACTTAGCATCCTACAAAACCAGTTTAATTGCTCAACCATCCCAAAAACAGTTTCACCTTAATCCGAAGTCGCAGAGACTGGATGAAAGTTACCCATTATTATCCAGAACTCTCCTTCTGGGTGCTCCCTGCAGCCCGAGCATCCTCCTCCTCCTTTGGCGACATCACATATGATGACACATGTCATTATAACATTTTACATTAACTTGAAAACATTTGCAATTTCGAGGAGCACAATGAATGGAGAAGCAACCGGGGAGTACCCCAAAAGCAACCCCATGTGCCACTTAAAGGATGTGTGGATGTGCGGCACGTGTGTCTGTGTGCCATGTACATTGTACACATCCTGGCCAACGCCCTCGAGAACGCTCCTCCTGGCTGGTTAACCAGCCCAAAACCACCTGCTGGGGTTAGACCGAAAGGAAGCCCGCCGAAAGAGAGAGAGACAGGGAGAAGAGTTGCAGGACAAAGGACATCACATTGTCTGCTGTTATCCTTCTTGCACAGACAGGGCCAGTTACTTTGGGGGCTGGGGCATTATGCGTATGCTCGACAACTTCTCCGGAGTGCACTCCAATTGTTGTAGCCACATTTTCGACAAGAGCTTCGAGAGAAAGCTCCACATGTATCTAATGGATTAACGAGAATTATTTGCAATTTATTGTAGGTGCCGAGTGGAAGTTGCTCACGGAGGAGGAGAAACGCCCCTTTATCGACGAGGCCAAACGATTGAGGTGAGTAGTCCTGGTCACTTTGAGGTTTTGTAGTTGTCCAGATATATCTGACTGGACATCTCATCCGCAGGGCCATGCACATGAAGGAGCATCCGGACTACAAGTACCGACCCCGCCGCAAGCCAAAGGCACTGAGACGCGACGGATATCCCTATCCAATGCCATATCCTTCGGTGCCCGTGGAGGCCTTGAGAGCGGGTAAGTCCTTGCGAGTTAGGGGACTCTTGGAACTCCAGATAAAATTATATTGTTACAATATTATGGCAACAATAATTTGTAATACAAAAATTAGTTTAAAAGTTAGTTTAAAATAAGATATCTTTAATGTATAGAATCAGCATTCAATAGCATTTTAAACATGGTTTATTCGATAAAATTCAGTGGCCCTCTCTCAATATTACGAATTAATCATTTAGTTAAATTAAAAACATATTTTAGTAACAGATATCTCTGAATAAGATATCAATTAAGCATTTATATATATCTTGTGCATTCTTTTACAATTGTTTATAATGAAAATGAATTATAAATTACTGGAATAAAAATACTAATGGGTAGTAGCTGTATTATTACAATTCTTTAATTAATAAAAATATTAATTAGAAATCTTTGTTATATTGTACTATACAAAGCAGATACAATTTTTCATAAAATATAGTTTTAATATTTCTAAAGAATGAAAATTCAATATTTTTGCCTATCAAGTATTTTGTATAATTAAGTTATTTATAAGCATTTAGTGAATAATTTAAGTATTAAAATTAGTTTTTGCGCCAATCAATGTTTCCGCTCCTAAATTAGTGAAACAACTCTTGAAACCTCATTTCATAGTTCAAGAAATCCACAAATTACGTATGCCAAAAGCAAAATCCCCATTAGGACCCTTGAAAATGGAAATGTCAGAGAGCTCTACGAAATAATAATTGAGTTTCATGGGGGGAAGGTGGAGTCGCTCACTCAAGACAAATGCAAATGTGACACGGAATCACCAGATTGGGGGTTGGGGGTTGGGTAGGAGGAGGAGGACTCAAACTATCCCCCACTATCCCAGTATTCCTGTGCAACCACAACAGAAACCACCCAAAATGGAGAAACGCGGCTGACAAACTGTGAAGTCATCATCCTGGCTTAGCAACTCATTCGAGTGACAGGAGCGGAGGAAACAATTCCAGAAATCCCAGACAGGGAAGAGCCATCAGACATGAGCATGAGCATAAGTTTCCATTCATGATTTTCCATGGGGGAGTGGTGGATGAGGAGGTGGTTCAGTGGTTCAGTGCTTGGGTGGTTTTAGTTTCCACTGCTGCTGGTTGGAGGTTTTAAATTAGCATTTGTCACGTTTTTTTGTCTTTCACCCCGCGCTCCTGATCCCTGGCCCCTCAATTTAACGCAAGTTTTCTCGGTTTAAGTTAGTGTCCTTTGCCATATTCCGTAGTCCTTATTCCTTTTATTTTCCCCTTCACGGAACGGGATGATTTATGCCCAGCGGAAATGATAATAAAAATGCTAGGAAATGCGTAATAAATAAACCGAATTAGTCTATTTAGTTGGCTTCCCCCCCCCCGGTCTTCTCCATCGATGCACCCAATGAATAGAAAGGGATTTTGGTGGGCAGAAAGTGCAGCCAACTGTGGAATTAGTTAAGCTTTTATATATCCCCTTGATTTTGGTGTAAATTGTAGTTGATGTTCAGTGAAAAGTGGATAAATATTTCATAATATTATGCAAATCCCCCACATCTTAAAAATAAATCTAAAATTAATTGGATTAGAAACAAAGATATTTCATAAAATTATGCAAGTCCCCATCTTAAAGAAACTGTACTAAAAAATAAATTGTAATGAAATTTAAGAAAAGAAAACTTTAAGAAAACGCCTTCAAAACCGAATTGAGCTTCCGTTTGTTAACTGCAACCGGTCATTACCAAAAAAAAGATACACAACAATGGGTCAACCACCTAATCCGCTATTATCGTAATAACAATTGATGATGGCATCCGAAACCGTCGCTACTTGAAGTCGCCAAAAAGGAAATCTCTCGGATAAATACATTGTACGATGGAAACTTTGTTGTCTAAGCAAATTTAATTGTTGGACTCTCAATCAAATCCATAGCGCCATCAATGAAATACATTTTTGGTTGTACCATATTCAATAAGCGGCGGCGCCTGTAATTATCAACTTGGCCACAAAAGGCCAGGAGAGCAGATGGACGACTACCGTTTAGGGCAATTGATAATGACTGCCGGGCATCTATCAGATACGCGGATACCCTCTCTCTCTCTATCTGTTTTTGGGTTACTGTTCGAAAGTAAAATAGCTGATTCAGCGCCCAATTAAATGGCGATGGCGACCCCGAAAGAAAAAAAAAATGATTATTTAAACGAAATGAAAGAGTTGACCGAACAAAGAGCGCAAATATTTCGAGTGGCAATTATTTTAAACACACACCAAGGTAAACCCAAACTGGGCACAAATGAAGCTGCAGTTACAGTCAGTCCCCAGATGCACAGTGGTTCGAATTTAATTTGTTATTAATTATATTCAAATGAGAAATTATTCTCTCCTTTTTTTAAAGGCCATTTTATTTACAAGTTTGCCCTCTAAAATATGAGAAATATTTTTTACTAAGACTATTTGATAAGGTTGCAAGGGAATCTGTGTCAGGCAAATGAATTTGTTGTATAAGTACTTTGCAAATTTATTTTATTTTAAAGAATATTAACAAAATAATTAATTTTAATTTTGGCTATAAATATTTTCGTTTAATTAATTTCTAAAATAAGTAGCTGCTTAATTTTTAGACACCGTTTTCTTTTAACTAAAATATAAGTACTTATGTATATAGAGTTTTATTCCAAGAATCATGGTCACATGTTTTTTATAATCATCGAAATGAGCTAAATGATTAAATATATTTTATAGGTAAGATCTAAGAAGCACTTATCTTGTATTCTATATTATTCTAGATTTTTATTACTTTACTTTTTATTAAGCTCATTCCTTTAACTAAAATATTAGTACTTAAATAGAGTTTTGGTCCAAGAATCATTGCCATATGTTTTATATTCATCGAAAAGTTTACATATATTTTATATGTAAGATGGAAGACGCACTTATCTTGTATTCTAGATAATTTTAGATTTTTTAAAAATTATTTTAGACTCAGCTTATTAGCTATTAAAGCCAATATTTGACTGAAATATTTCTTAAGAAAATATAAAACACTCTTAAACATTGCATAAATTTTATTATACAAATTTGTAATAATTATTTGTTGAGTTATTGAAGTACCCTAAATATTTTACATTCAGCTAAACCTATAAATATATTTAAATAATCAATTAAATGCATTGAATTGAAGACACCACTGTGCCTGCTTGAGTACGATAATTGTTGTTGAACCCCTTTTATTCACACCGACTGAGAAGGGAACTTGACCCCGGTGAAAAACTGAGGAATGAGGACTGTAAACCGAGCACCGAACACCGAACTCATCTCATCCGAACTCTTCTCTTCTCTGTTGTTGGCTTCACTTGCAGGCATAACGCCCGGTTACTTTGCGCCCGGTCCCACAGCTGCCTATCACCTGGGCAGCCATCTCGGCCAGACATCGACGCCCAGCACGACGCAGGTGAGTTTCGCCTTCCCCCGGGTACGGACCCTCCCCTGCCTTGGTCCCCTCATCCACGGCACTCGAGTGCCATCAGAAACGACGACGACGAACGGTAGCGGAGACCAATTACACAGGGAAACATATATAGTTATATATGGAGGTTACCTTAATAACATAATTACAAACTCCTACGGCAGACGCCCACTTTAAAAGGCGGAAAACACGGTGACTAGGCGGAAGGCGAACGGTTTCAGAAGGGGGAGGAGGAGATCCTGGCCCAATTGAGTTTTCTGACATGTCATGCCAAAGGATTTGGCCAGCAAGTTGTCATTACATGTTTAGCGGTTCTCCCGGACTGGTGGTTATCCGATCGAATTGATAAACAAGGCCACAGACACAAGGGTAAACAAAAGTAGATGGGACTGAAACTGGGACAGGTGATCCTAGAAGTGTCACTGCCAAAGGGAGCAGCTGGAAGGAGCGAGAAATTCCGGGTTCCGGGAAAGGCCAAGAAAGGCCAGGGAATAGGCAAAAGCCCAGAACCTTTGTGCCTCCTTCAGGTGGTCAGCTAACCCAGGCCAAAAGCTGGTCAATTGATTAACAAAGCACATTAAAAGCCATGACTCTCGGTTCGCCACCATTGTCCACCGATCCCTGGATCCCCGTGATTGATGTGGCGTTGCTGCAGATGTGGGTGCGGGTGCGGGTGCCGAATGGCCTGGCATTCAAATCCAACCGAGACTAATAACACACCTTGGGCCTCCTCCTCGTAATGATAGACTAAGTTTAAGCCAACAAGAATCACGATTGAGTGATGGGGATGATGGAATGCTTTGGGGCCTACAAGAAAATTGCATAGTGGGCGGGATTCCAAGATCTGACATGGCAAATTGCTGACAGCATTCCTCTCACCATTGTTCCGGAGGTTTTCACTCGCTTCTCAAAGCGGTTCTAGCCTTCAAAGATTGAAGATCGATCAATAGAATAGATCAGCGGGTTAAGTTGTTTGAAGGCTAAATGTATTTATTTAAATTAAAATCAAAAGAAATAGATAGAAACAGACTTCTACTATTATAAAATATTTAATTAAAAAGATTAAAAAACTAAGAGCGAGGGATAATTTTCTATGGAAGGTTAATTTCAAACTATTATTATTTATCAACTTTATTTGAAACTGGTATTTAATTGGAATAACAATTTAGAGCTGTGAAAATATTTATAATATTTAACCCAGAATTTGTTTTAATAAGTCAAAAAGTTTCAATTTTAGAACCCATGCACAAATGAAGGATATTTCTCTTTCTTCTATTATTACTAAAAACTGGTAATAAAAATAGAATAAAATTTTTAACCTCCAACGGACTACATTTATTTTTTATTATTTTCCATTCCATAAATCTAACCACTTTCTCCCTCAATTAAAATTTTGGTTTTCGATATCATCAATGTTTTATTATTTAATGATATTTGGCCTACGAATGTAGAAATATTTGAAATGTTTTAAGTTATACTTAGGTTTTCTTTTAGGATTTTCCAATTAATCAATCCACAAGTGATCGAACCATTTTTTTCTTGATTTCATTAATGTTTTAATGTTTAGTTAATATTATTAAATGCCTAATTTTGTGGCAATATTTGGAATGTATGAGTACAGGTCTTCCTAGCATCAATTGCATAATTCCCCGAGTGATTTATAATTATTTTAATTTGTAATTTTATAATACTTTTAGACCTAATGATGTAAAAGTATTTTAAATGTTTTAGGTATACCTTCTCATATGAGTGATCTTCTCCCTGAGTGATCTAACCACTTTCTCCCTCAATTTTAATTTTCTCGATTTTATTAATGTTTTATTCTTTAATGGATATTATGCTTTAAGGCCTAATGATGCAAAAGTATTTAAAATGTTTAAGGCCATACCTAGGATTTTTCGTAGGATTTACAATTTAATCATTCCACAAGTGATCTAACCACTTTCTCCCTCAATTCGCTAGACTAGATTTAACCAATGAAATGAGAGAAATGTTGACACAGCTGGTGCTCAATCCTTGACTAAACATTATCTTCAGCCACCTGCTTGACAAACAAACAACCGACCGACCGACCGACCAATTGCATAACCCACTCAGCAAGGGGTCTTAAATCAATTAACTGCCACACGGATAAGTAACCGGAACCAGAAAAACAACAACAACAACAGAAGCAAGACAAACAAAATATATCCAGTCGCTAATGCGAAGGATCACAATATTTACGAATCCACACTAATTCCCAATTGGGTGCAAATCAAATCAAATCAAATTGTAATCCAAAGCGCTCGAGGGAAGTTTTGGGAGGCCATCCTGACACCAGGAGGTTGGATGACGACCACGACCACGATGACGCTGATGGCGATGGCGATGATGATGATGATGTGTTAACAACATAATTATAGCCCAGAGCAAAGTGCTCTGAACAGGAAAAAAAAGGGGAGCGCACAACCCTCGGTTGAACGAGTATTAACCACTCAAAAAACAAAACGGAAATGAGAAGAAACAACCCTCGGCGATGGGTTTTTCCAGTATTTTCAGTACCCGCCAACATTCACATTCACATTTCCATCTACCATCTGAAAAGTAGATTCCCACTTCGAGAACTGGAAACGTATTGCAAATCAAATAAAATTAAATTGAGACGGTTTCGGTTTGCATAACACCAGGGGGGTTGTATTCCGGTGTTGGTTGTGTTTTTCTGTTGCTGTTTCTATCCTTCTAGCCTCTACACAATTAGTTGGTCAAATAAAGCCACAAAAGTGTTAAGCAATTTGCACTAATCAGAAGGTTAACCCACTCGAGCCCTTTGCGGTTGAGCTCAATAAAATTGAATTAAATGGGAGAGTTTGAGGTGCTCAAGGTTACTATGGGAATAAACGAGGAGAGCAAATATATGGATATATGTACCACCATATCAGATCGAAATATTCTTTGATTGATTTGCTTGAAAAATCAATAAGAATCATTTAAAAGGTTGTCAACGTTTTTGAGTTTCCAGTGAAACAGAAATTACTTTGAAAAGAGCTTTAAAAACGAATGAGGTACGACTTTTTATTTAATGATGAAAAAAAGCAGCAAAGAGCATATATTTTTTTTTATGTAGAACCATTTTCTAATGGCACAAAAATGTCATTTAATTATATTGTGGATATTTCCGATTTTGTTATAATCTTTAGTTTCAATACACGGAAATATGATCCTTGTTTAACATAATTATAGCCAGAATTTAGATGCAGATGATTGAAAAGAAAACAATAAAATCTAATAATGGTACAAAAAAATAAATATTAAGCGCAGGAGCAGATAATTGATAAACAAATTTTAATTAATTCAATTACGGAACGAACAATTTCTTAATAAATTTTATTATTGTAAAAACAAATTCTATGGATCTCATTTTTAAAAACCCAGCTTTATTAACCTTCCTCAAGAAATACCTAAACTTGTTTTGTAAAAGCAATAAATTTATGATGCAAAATTAAGGGAATTATAATTGTACAAATTATAAATAACTAAACAACTAAATAATTATAAGCACAAAGTTACATTTTTAAACTGCTCATATGAATGATCAGAATTACTCAAAATTCCATTACCGAATAGCCCTTATTATATATAAATGATTGTCCAAAAAAAATATATTAAATTAAATTTCGGTCCAAATCAATGTTTAATAAATTCCATTATTATGAAAGCAAAATGTATGGAACTTATTTTAAAACTTGCCTCCTTGTAATTAACGTCTTAATGGGAACTATTTACACAAATTATTTAAAGTTGCTAATTGCAAAAACACCCAAACTATATTCACATACCTTTTAATAAGGGACAAACGGGAATACATTATTTGCACCCATTAATGCTATTATTTCTAATTACTATTCTTTAATTAATCTTCCTTCCCCTTGCCACCTTTTCCTTTAGGCCACCCTCTCCGGGCAGATGGACAAGTTCGCCTTGGAGCGGAGCTCGTATCTGAGCAATGCGGCAGCGGGCCAGGCGAGTGCCTACAGCGCCTACCTGGACCCCAGTGTGCTGACCAAGGCGTATTTCGACTCCAAGATGTATCAGGATCGGGCGGCTAACTACGCCTTCGACATATCGAAGATCTACGGTGCCCAGCAGCATGCAGCAGCCCAGCACCACCAGCAGCAGCAGCAGCAACAGCAGCAGCAACAACAGCAGCAGCAACAGCAACAGTTGCTGCTGGGCGGGGGAGGAGGAGGAGGAAGTGGTGGGGGCGGTAGTGCCAGCTCGCACAACAACAACAGCAGCAGCGGGCTAGACGAGCGCGATGCCACGCCCCAGCTGGAGGCGGGGGGCAGCATTGTGGTGGAGGCCAAGCCGCACCTCCATTCACCCAGCGATGTGGGTCTGGATTATGCCCAATATGCCCAGCAATATGGACAGTTGACCACGGCAGCAGCAGCGGGTGTGGCTGGTGGGGGTGGGGCCACTGTCGGTGGTGGTGCAGGCGGTGGGGCAGGAGGCGGAGGAGGGGGCGGGGCCAGCGCCGCGGACTTTCGACGGCCGCTGACGGTGATCTTCTGACCACCATCTTCCAATGGCAGCGAGGAGTTGAACTTGTCCATGACCTAGAAAATTCATAAGCTCACAGAAGGGAGGAGGAACGAGGGAAAGGAGGGAAAGCTAAAGGAATATATACCCCTTAATACCCCACGGAAAGGGGTATGCACGAATACAACCGAAAACGCGAGATTAAAGTTTAAAAGTAGCCAACATTTACGTGTAAGTCTCCAGTTGTAAACTAAACTTAAGCTTTGTTAAAAAGACGACAGGCGAAGGGATTGGAGGGGGATGAAAAAATATCAGACGATGGACGATGGAAGGGGTAGGAAATAGTTGCTATATTTCCATCTCCTCAATTCAGTTAGCAAAAAAAATATATATTATAAAAAAAAAAACACAACATATTAAAACAACGAGCGGTGCAATTTTTTTATGTTTTAAACGCAGTACGAAGTGCATAGCATAAATTTAAAATTACAAATAAAATGTATTTAAAATCTACACTCGAAAAAAACACAACACAAACAAAATACACGCAAAATATATACATCAGAATAAAGAAAACAAATTAAAACAAAAAAATCAAAAAGGGCAAAAATAAAAGGCGTATTGTCATAAGCAGCAAAATGTTTGACTCACTTTTTGAATGATGGGAAAGGGTGGAAAAAATGGCTAATAAATAATTAACTTCATTTTTAACAATAATCTTTAAAGTACCCTTGATTTTAATTATTGTAGTATATAACTTTAAAAGCAATTAATATTTAATTTAAATATAAATTATTTGTTTTTCGTTTACCCTTCAATTAAAGTAAAATGCACAAACATTTTATTTTGAACACTTTTTGTTTACAATATTTGTTATTTTTAAAAGACCTTTTTCAATTAACAAGAAAATTGTTAGGCATTTGTTTTAATTAAAAGGTTTTTTCATACTCTGATAGAATATTTTCTAAAAATAAATTCATTTCCCAATTCGAGTAAAATGTAAAAAAAATATTAATAAAAAACCAAAAGTTCAATCCTTTGATTTGATTTGATTTGATTTTTAATTACTTGCCCAAACTCTGGAGCATTAATTACAAAAAGAAAACTGTGCTCCTTGCGTCTTGCCAATGTGTCTCGGATTGGGGTGTGTTGGCTGGTAAGAAGTCGAGAGCGCTAAACGCTTCCTAATGAAGGCAACTTCCGGCCAATCAGGTTGACAAAATGCAGCAGAGCGAGCTCTGATTGCTCAAGGAGCCGCAGCAACTTAACGCTCAAGTTTGGGCCTTAGTGAAAATTACCGTTGGCCACTAATTAATGGGCGAGCGCAAGTTGAGGTGCAAAAATCCAAGTAAATTTAATTAATTTTCCGCCCACTTAGGCGCCGGCAATTAGCGGTAATTGTGGAGGCCACTGTTCCTAAAGGGGGTGTTGGGATCAGTCCGGGCTGTCAGTGATGTCGTTTAAGCTGCGCCTATATCTGTATCTGAGGCAATCTGAACTGTGACATAACATTGTAAAATAACAACGAAAAGTTAGGTTTAAAAATTGTTTGGAGTTCATACTATTAAATGTTTGATGTCTTTTAAGCTGCGGCTATTTGCAGTCAATCCGAACTGTGACAAAATTGATAGACTAACAACAAAAATATATGTTTTTAAAATGTTTAAATATCTTAAAACACGTTTACCCAAGTTTTTCATTTGAAGTTTATACTTTGAACACAATTAAAAACTACCCAAAACACTTAAATTGTATTAGCAATCTCTTGCCAGTTGAAGACACAAATTTGAGATCTAAAATAATAGGACACATCAAGAATATATATAATTTTGTAGGGAAACATCTTTGAATCTTCCTTCTGTTTAAATTTCAAATAAAATGCAGTGCTGTGTAGCGTTCTAAATATAAAAAAGAGCCATCTACCGTGCGAAACAGAAACCACAATGGAAACCCATTTCCATGCCACACAGCGGTGGCTTGAAGAACCAGGATGACTAGCGCCACTAGCGGCTACTTTGGGAACTCTAGGAAATGAGAACATGCTGTGTTGGCGTTGTGGCTTAAGGCGCCATCTATGTGTGAAGAACTGAGTGATTGAGTTCGATACTTTCTTAATGTTTAAAAAATGCATTAATATTTAAACCAATAATTATTCAAAAAAAAATAATAATAATAAAAAATTGATTCGGGGTCCGAAACCTAGAATATGTTTGCCCTCAGTTGCCCTCAAACCGTTTAATCTTCTGTATGGGAGTTATAGGATATAGCCGATTTTAATGAATCGGCTTTAATGTCTACGAAAAGTATTTATTTTCAAGAATCTGTTATATTAAAAAAACGCTAAGCTCATTGACTCATTTATTGTCAAAGTGTGGGTTTTTCCTTATTATTACATTAATTTATAAACTATTTCCGAAAAGTCATTGCTTTTTAGTTCATAACTTTTCTAATTTAAGTCAGATTTACAAATGGAATACCTTTAAATAATCGTACAACTAATCGCTATTGACCTGCTTCTAAATTCTTGGTTATAATTTTTTTTTTTTTATGGTTGGCTTTAAGATATAGTGTACCAATTTATGTGGTATAGGTTAAAATAGTCATTAAATAGTGAATTATTAAGATTGAAATAAGATCATTTATTGAATTTTAATAATTCACAAATTGTACTACTTGCAACAGAATAAAAAAAATTCGGAGCTTTCCACTATATAAATTCACATTAAGATATGTATTCTATTATTTATTTTCTGTGATTCGATAATAAAAGTTATTCCCTATTTATTCTATGTTTAAATTATACCAAAATCCAGTTTAATTTAAAATGAAGATAATAAATCTCATATTTGCAATTAATTTTAGATAATAGAAGAAGAAAGAAATCTCCCAAAAATCATCCTAAAAAATGCTCTCCAAAATGTTCACCCTACAAATATATATGATTTCCCGATTCCCTGCTCGCCTCCGTCCCTCCAGCTTATCAACCACGTCATACGTCTGTTTTCAGTTCGGTCCTGTTTAAAACACAAATCACGATTAACGGGGCCACATTTCCCATTTTCGGTGGCCAAAAACCAGGGGAGGAATAAAAGTGAACCGAGAGAGAGTTACCGAGTATGCAAAAATTTTGGTAGGTACCCGATTTTCTACCCAAATCCCCGCCATAAATTATTGCAACTAAACGCAGGCAAACAATGCTGCCAGGGTCCATGGAGTTGCATGGCGAAAATACCCAAAATTATGATGGCCGAGGTGTGAGCTTGATACTCTCCCCAGCCATCCCACTCTCGACTGGAGGACTCGACTCCGTCTCCATTGTCCTGGGAGATGGCCGCATAATAGGGCCAGCCATAATGTCCATTAAGTGCTAACAAAACGAAGGAGTGCCGAGGTCCTGAACCCAATATGCCCACTCTGTGTGCGCGCTCTGCCAGTCGACGATAAGGCGAGCATCTCTCCAACCGCACATCCTCGCAAAGGACACCGCACAAGGGCCACCAGTTGAGCGCCTTTGTTTCCATGCCATCTGGGCTGGCTTTTGGCCAATAAAATGCATTCCATTCGCATGCAAAACAAAAAGCGATAAAAAACGCGTCACCATTGAGAACGCTTCTAAGCAGGCGCCCCCACTCATTCCGCCAGCCCTTGTCCCCAGCTCCATGGAGCATTGTCTACGCCATTGGTCCAAAGGCATCGACATGCGCGCAGATCCGAGGACGGGAGGGGGGGATGGGTTTTTGGTTTGGGTTTGGGGTGAAGGGTGGAGGGTTCAGGGCTCGGGGGTGCAGAGTGAAGGGTGGAGCATTGCGGGTTGCGGGTTGGGGGGCACACAATCATTCCTGGAGCTCTGCCATTTTTATTGTGGCACGCGGATGAGGGGTGCGACAACAGTTGTGCCCGCCAAATGCGTTTCCTATTTAGCATTTGTTTTGTTGAATGTAAGAGGGGAGATGGAGAGCGGGGGAGGGTGGACTTACCAGAAACTCTACAAAAGTGACGACCGCTTTGGAGAGCGACGCCTGCGCAAAAGCGTTCGGAGGGGGATATATCTTTTTATGGCGCCAACAGTTGTTTTTTAAAAGTGTCACAAAAACTACAGAAACTACCGAAATGTATCTCACATAAAAAACACTTGTAATCGCGTTTTCCTTTCAGTTTACTTTGAATGGAAGAGAGAAAGCTAAGAACTGAATATAGAACTTTTAATTTTAAAGAACTTCCACAAAGCTTAAAAATTATAATATTGGGAAGTAATATATTTAGAAATTTGTTTTTTGGTAACAATTTAGTAATACCCTTTCAGAAAGTATATTTAAAAGTGTATAAATACATCAAGCTTAAAAATTAGACACATGTTTATCCAGTATTTATCTAAGTTTTTAATAGATAAATAAATAAACACCTTGCAATTTCTAATACATATTATATTTGATTGCAATTTCTGAAAGGTCTGATATAATACAATAAAATTTGTGTTTTTAGGGATATGATTTGTAAGACTTCGATGGCAAGTTATTTCTAAAAAATCTATTTTGTTTCTTTAACCTTAACTTATTATGTAAGAGGATTATTCACCTTTTTTTTAAAGGCTAATATTGACACCTATAAAAGGTGCAACAGTTTTTTCTATTACGAAATGGGTCATAATCTTTTCTTCCGAATCTAGGAATTCAAAATTAAATCAAATTCTATTGAAAAATATTATATCCGCTTCAATTAAAGGAACAACTATCTGGTGTGACCCATTGGCTGATTACATATTTCGCTGTTTGCCTTACAATGTCAACACATGTAAAGCCTTCTAAAAATTCTAAGTACTCCGCTAGGGAGCAGCTCCCTTGGTGGAAACACGAAATTGAACCCTGCGGATACCTTTTGGCGATCATAAAGAAGGTGACTTAAAAGCAATTTTAGCAAAGCAATCCCAATCTCTTAAGGGATCGAAATAATTTGGCATTTACGATGGCAATTATACAGAAACCGACAACAACAACAAATGGAGTTGGGAATTTCCTGTTGTGCGCGACAAACAAGGCGAGCAATTCACAAAAAAAGGTTTGTGGCAAACCAATTGCACTCGATCGATAGATTGTGGCAGCAAACAAGCAAACAATCGAATCGTATCGATCGGTTTTCGGCTGAGATTATTGCTGTTGAAAGTGCAGATATTATCGAAGAGCAAATAGAACAAAGAAACTGAAAAAACCAACACAAGCCAATTGTCAACAAGATACAGAATGCTGATACAAAGATACAAAGCAGGAGCAACCCAAGAACCACTGCAGCAACAGCAGCAGCAGCAGCGAAATTTTATCACTTAGCCGCCTCGTTGACGCGGCGTCGTCGTCCTACGAAGGTGTAAAAAACTCTACAATCGCGCGCCCCGTCTCTTTCGCACCCTCGCCCTTTAGCGGTTTCTCGCTCGCACTCGCTCTCTCTCTCTGTCGCACTCGGTCCTTGTTGCGGGGCAACGAGAGGCAGCGACCAACCGAACAAGCAACCACTACAATAACACCAGCACTCACACACGCACGAACACTTGCACAAACACTAGCACACATACTGGCACACTCACTTGCACACATACTGGCACACTCACACACAACTACACTCCAGGCAACAACACCCACACAGATGCACAGTCCAACTCCCTTTTTTGTTGGCTTTGCTCGCCGAGGTTTTTGTTCCGCTCTGTTTTCCCGTTTTCTGTTTTTCTGTTCTGCCAACTGTCGCAAGTTTTCGAATGGCCGTAGAATGTGTTTTCAAAACCAAATTGTCGCGCACTCGAAACGGACGCGTTGCGCTCACGGCTAACGGTGAAAAGTTAACGGTGAATGGTGAACGTTGAACGACAATTGAACAACCGTTGCAACAAACAAAAAGTCAGGTTCACATTCTGAATACGAGTATCTCATGGGTGCGTTTTGTGAATATTAAAAGTTTATTTAACGATCAAAGATTAAATGGCAAATGAATAATATTTTATATCCAAGACAACGATCATATATCGAAGTGTTTGTGCCATTTTATTAAGTTAGTTGAGTGTTGACTATCTAATGGATTAAGAATTTAATTCGAATAGAAGGGAAAACTAAGCTTAAATAAAAAAAATATTGATATAAGGTAAGTTGAGCATATAAGTTTTAAGCCTTGCAATTTTAATACAAAACTAAGTCTTTTATATTGTACATAGAACTATTAATTATATGTTAACATTGTTTTTATTCCAATATTTAAATTGTTTCCTTAGATTATTTGTACACATGGTATTTGGAAATTGAAACTAAGAAATGTTGCATACTAAACTAACTGATAATACCTTTATTTCATTTCGTATTATATTTAACATTTGATCTAAATAGGTTTTTAAATTTGCAATCCTTTGCTAAATTCCTAAAATAACGTATATTAATAATAATTTTAGAACAAAGTTAACCAACAAGTATTACATTTTTAATTTTAATAAACAATCCAAGCAATTCTGGTAAAAGCCACTACAAATTTCTAAGATAATTAAATGATTTTTGAATTAGAAAATAATTGTCTACGATTTTGAAATAATAAAATGTTAAGCCAAAGAATGGGTATAACCTCGTAACAAATTTGAATACAAGATTTTTGAGGGAATCCCTAAATTCCAACTTAACAATCCTTTAATAATAAAACCGATTAGAAGTGTGTCAAATATTTGCGAAGACCAAAGCCGCGTTTTGAGACCCCTCTGGGCTAAAAATGAACTCCATTCTTTTCGCATTTTATTTGCACATCAAACCGGAGAATCGGACCCCTCAGGGATCGAGTTCGATCGAGTGACTCATCCGGGGAGCAGCAGCAGACAGAGTACCCGACCCAAAACAAGGCATATCTATTGACTACCATTTCCATTTCCGTTGGCATTTCAGAGCACCACCTGACAATTACCACCTGCACCCCCCTCTGGAGTGCGGAGCCATGTCGAGCATCTCGGCTTTGCTCCATCGGAGCCATCACAACCACAGCAATGGCTACACGAGCAGCGGGAGCGGGAGCAGCAACCACAGTCACAGCAGCAGCCTCTCGCCGCAGTTGCCCGGCCTCAACTTGGGCATGGGCATGCTAATAGGCGGGGGAGTGGGCATGGGCATGGGAATGGGACTGGGATCTGGATCGAGGGACAGGACACCGCCGCCACCACCGCCCACGGACCTCGCTCCAGCACCAGCGGTGCCGAAAATGCACCACCATCATCAGTCGCAGTCGCAGACCCACTCCCAGACCCACTCCCAGTCCCAATCCCAGACCCATTCCAATTCCAACTCCCACACGAATGCCAGTGGATCGCATCACAGCAACGACCACATCAAGCGACCCATGAACGCATTCATGGTCTGGTCGCGGGGACAGCGTCGCAAAATGGCCCAGGACAATCCGAAAATGCACAATTCCGAAATATCGAAGCGATTAGGCGCCGAGTGGAAATTGCTCACCGAAGGACAGAAGCGTCCATTCATCGACGAGGCAAAACGATTGCGGTAAGTACTGTTCAATGGGGGTCTCGTTATGCCACACTGAGAGAAACGCACACTCTGGGGAATAATAATGTGGAATATTGAATGGTTAAAATTAACCCAACCGAAGTAGCTTCTTCTTGATGTATTTAAGTTAAAACGAAAACTGAGATAAATTTAGGTAGGTAAAAAAGGGAATGAAAGGAATATTTTTAATGCATGAAAATAATAACCGAAATTTTATAATATCAAAAAGGAAATATAATAAAAGCAATATAGAATCAATTTAAATGTTCAATAGTTTTCTAATAGATTTAAACAGATTCAAAATAAATGAAAGGAATATTTTCAATGCAAGAAAATAATATTCTCAATTTCCTTAGTAAAAAAGGTAAATAAAAGCAATATATTAATCTTTTAAAAATGAAGAACCTTCGGTAAAAGTCTCTAAAAGATAAAGTTTTAAAATTTAACTCTTGGGTGTGGAAAATTAATTTAAATATAACTTGTTTGCAGCAAACATAAATAAACTTAAATTAAAATGGAATCCAAATATAAACCAGAATGAACTTCAAAAGAATGCGATTTGAAAATACAAAAGCATACTTCAGAAAGACCTCAAACTTTCTCCCCGTGTAGAGGTAATCAGAATTATAGGGAAGGAGGGTGGGTGGGAAATTCTGGCTTGGTTTCGGTTACAGTACGTATACGGCTTTTCCCAGTTGCCACTCAATTCTCTGCCTGTGCTGCCTGGCCACAAAATTTGATCGATTAGCTAAGACAAAGGCTTCCTATTGTGAGGAGCTCCTCCTGCATTGTTGGGGGGCTCTGCTGCCGAGGATTGTGTCCGCTCTGCTTAGTCAGAATTTCATTGGCACTGGGCATATCTTGGGTAAACACTTCCCATTGGAGGTGTCACACAAAAGCGAGAGTGAGAGAGAGAGAGGAGGGAGAGAGACCGGCGACATATCGCATGAAATGCTTCTTTCATTTTGCATTTTGCTTCTTTTTGTTTACCCAAGGGAATACCCTTTCGGAGAGGGTATAGGAACCTTAAGAAGGGGGTTTTCTAAATATATATATAAACCCTTTTTTAGACTTAATTTGGGGTTACTTTCGAAAAGGTTCTTTACTTGGATTATCGCGGTTTATTAGTATTTAATTTTGCTTAATTTGCTTAACTTGAATTTTGTTTTCCTGAATAGGAAATATTTCTTAGGAACCACAGGTTCTAAATCTTTTACAATCAATAAATTAGAATCATTAACTAGGTTTATTTTACCTTTAAAATACAAGGAATATAATGTACTAGAATGATTGAAAAGGTTGTATTTAATATATAAATTATCGAATAAATAAATTTTGAAAGCTGCAATGCTTTGCTTTTTAAGAAGCTTTGAGCTAAATGAAACATTAAATTTTAAAATTAAATATAAAAAGCATTTCCTAGTTTCCCCCTAAAATTAATAATATTTGACTATAGTACCTGCAACTGATATCTCCATTCTTGAGTAACCTTTCGCGTTTCTCTATAATTCCTATCGTATTGAGGTCTTGACGATGACAAACCTCTCTGTTTGCACTGTCATAATCCTTTTATTGATTGGATTGGCCTGCCAAAAATCGTAATGTAACACATTTTGATGTAGACTATTTTTTTTATGACATTTATAAATGAGCAGAAGGGGCTTAGACGAATGGCCATTTGAGGTCTTTCAGAACGTAAAAGAACCACAAAACTCTGTTTAAATATTTGCCAATGTTCGGTTCGATAAGGGGAAACAATATTTTTTTTCGGGTCCGCAGATAACACCCAAAATAACTGACCAAAGAAAGGAAAACAAAGTGAGGAAATTAAATACAAAAATACAAATATGAAAATGAAAGTAAAACAAGAAGAACGCACCTTTTATCAGGTTTTATCGTTTTGTCAAACGAATGTCAACAATTGCGCATTGTGTTGCAGCTGGGAGTTGGAGTCGGAGTCGGATCCGGAGTTGGTGGAAGGGAATCGAAGTTCGGGATCGGAGACTCGGTTGGCTCTTTGCTAAATTGTGCGATAAGCCCCATAAGATACATTTTGTGTCTATATGGTTTATGGAAGGGTTTCGGGCTGGAGTTCGGTTGGAGTTCTCTTTCTGGTTCTGGTTCTGGTTCTGGGACTACGACTTTACGACTTAATGATATCATCAAAGTTTAAATCGTTCGATCTTTTGATCAACATTCATTTATTTGTTCAATTTACAGCGCCCTGCACATGAAAGAACATCCCGACTACAAGTATCGACCACGTCGCAAGCCCAAGACCCTCAACAAATCCCCAGTGCCGGGTGGTGGCGGTGGAGGCGGCGTTGGTGGTGGTTCGAATGGTGGTGCCTCCGGTGGACCGGGCAATCCGGGCAATGGAACTCCAGTCAGCGGTTCGGGCAACTCAAAGGACATGCAGCCGCAACTCTCGCCGTTGGGTCAGTCGCTGACGCATCTTCACGGACATCCCCATCACCATCATCCGCATCATCCGCATACGCATCCGCAGCACCATCATCCGCACCACCAGCATCCCCATCCGCACCATGTCCAACTGGCCGCCGCCGCAACTCTGAGCGCCAAATACGGATTCGGATCGCCGCTGGAGCTCTCCCTGCCCCGCCTGCCCAATGCCTTCCCCGGCCTCGCCCACTACCCACTGGATCCAACGTTGGCTTTGGATCTCCAGGCCCGCCTGCAGGCAATGTACGCCGGCAGCATCTACCATCCGTGGCGATATCTGCCGCTGATCAGTCCGGAGACTCCACCCTCCCCGCCCAGCAGCAGTGGCACGGGGATCTCCTCCTATGGCTGCGTGAAGTCGGCCAAGTCCTCGCCGGGATCCTCGTTGGCGGTGCCGGCTGTGGCCACCACTCCGCCGAACATCATTTGACCGACTCCACTGCGCTACGGCGCCGGCTCAGCCGCTGAGCATGCGGTGTAGGATGCAGGAGATGTGGTAGGATCCAGTCAAGGAAGTCCTTGAAAGTAAACCCAACCCGCCCCGCCCCAGCAATTGAAAATCCTAATGTTAGAATCTAGAGTTAGTTGAATATCTGTGCAGGTCCTGAGTTGCTTCCAATTTAATTTTTTTGTTTGTATGATTTGCATTTAATTGGAGTTTGCTTTCTTATTTCTTAATAAATATCCTTTAAAGATTTCATTGTTATGTCCTTAAGAAAGTCTAAAAGAGTTTTCCAAAACCATTAATCACTGGTTATTTAAAAATTATTAGCTTTCAATCTTACATTAAAATGAGAATCTTTTTAACAACTAAAACTATCTTTAGCAATCTCAAAAGATTTGTAAACAATATTTTATGTCTTGTCTTCTTAACAGATTCATATACACTTAAATCCACAAATTAGTTAATTTTTCACAAATATGTTTTTTACCTTCATTCCCATTTAGTTTTTATCATTACGATTGTTATTTAATTAAGAATTTAGATGAAGTACAACCATTAATTTCAATTGCATTTCCAATGTTTTATCTAGCAGATATTGTTTATGAATGCTTTTTAGGAATTTAGTGCATTAGATTTGTTAAGGCATCGAAAAATGTCCAACTTTGTATAATATATATATGATTGTAAAACTATATTTTAATGTGATAAAACAAAAATGAGTAAGAAATGAATTAAAAAACAAAAACTGTACGAAAATAAACCATTTTTAAATAGCGCACAAAGACATCCTATGAGTAGTTGCTCTCTCTGAGTAGTAGTAACTCCCGATCCCACAGATACCCGGGTGTATCTCTCCCCCTGGTGATTCCAAGCGAGATTCAGAGCCAGCAATCTGTCAAGAGTCAGAGCCACAGGCGTGTTGAATAATAACGACAATGTTTGCTGATGCGTTGATTATTAGTTTAAATTGCCGACGAGCCCCGCGGGGGGTGGTGAATCCTTCGAATCCTTCGAGTCCTTCGATGGATGGATAAATGATTGTCTGCCGGAGAGAACGGAAGGGTGTCTCTTGGCTGGATGTCCTAATGGGATTCCTGCACTCCCACTTGTCCGGGCGACCAACTGTGAATCCCTCGCCGCTGAGGCGTGTCAATAATGCTCTCGGTCCACAAAAAACAATTGACACTTCTTTTTTTTTGTCTCTCCCATAAACACAACAAAACAAAGCAACCACCACTATGATGGGACTGGAGTTGGGCTACTAGATGGTTGGGTGACTGGGTTGGGTGGCTGGGTGGCTGTGTGTCTGGGTGGTTGGCGGGACGGAGCAATCGCGACAGCATCGTAACCAGCTGAAAAGCCGCACATAAAAGTCACACAAATGCCACGCTGCAGCGCAACGAAAGTCCTGATAAGGAGAGTTGCCAAATGCCAAATGCCAAGGATGCCAAGGATGTCTCCCCGAACCCCACTCTCACTCCCCAACCAAAATGAGGGAGAGGGTGGGCTGCCTTTTGTTGCCCGCAAGGTCGTTTTTATAGTGTCCTGGCACAGAACTCGAACTGGAATAAGCATTTAATGTTTGCATTCCGACCTCACCTACCCAAAAAGGACAAAGGAACAAGGAGCTGACCAAATCACTTGTGCGGAACTCCACGAAATGCTACCACAATATTTACCCAATGAAATTGTCAGTGGCAGTGGAGAGGAGGAGAAAGCAATCCCCAAGAGAGCAATCCGTGAAGTTGTTCAACTGTGGGAACTTACAAATTGCTGGAATGTTTTGGGAAATCACCAAAATTGAATCGAATTGAATTTAAACTGTATACACCCGAAAGTAAAAGCCTAATTAAATTTTATTTCATTTATAACCAAATTTATATATTTTTTTATATTATTATACTACAAGTATAGCTCTATAAATTAGCCTTCAAAATTATTACCTCAATTATCAAAATAGTTTTTAAAAATATGTGTATAAATGTTTTCGGATAGTAAACAAAATGCTTTCTTTAGATATTTATTTTGTTTTTAATTAAATTCATAAATAAGTATTTTTATGAATATTATAACTAACTTTTCAATTTACCAAAAAATGGGTTAAATTGCAATTTTCACAAGTATCTTCAATAGGTATGAGTTCCATTGTTACTTAAAGACGGAATAATTGAATTATATGTATGTTAAATATTTAAAATATTAAGTATCACAAAAGAAGTAATTCTTAAGGAGTTAATATTTTAATTTAGACATAAAATAGAGACATCTTAAAGTAAAACAAATACATTTTCCCCCTTCATCAAAAGGACTTAACAATTATCGAAAAATTTAACGGGTCAACTGCTCAACCGAGCTGCGGGCGAAAGTCAAATGGCTATCAAAACTAACAGACACGCGGAGCCACGTGCTGCCCTCCAACTCCAACTCCACCCACCAGATCCAGACCCACATCCAGATACTCATCATGGTCCTGGGGAACCAGTCACTTGTTTCAAGACAAATAAAAACATCGAGAGCGAGGTGGTGGCTGCGGAAGAATAGCAGAGCGAAAAACGTGTGAAATAAAAGTTTGTTTGATTTGCTTTGTGCGCAGGAAGTGAGTGGGTTGGGTGGGGGGTAAAGGACGAAAAAAGGACGAGAAAAGGACGACGAGCCAGTATCGCGTTGACAAAAGTAGCAATGAGCCAGGCGAATGTTTTTCCCCTCCTAGAAACACTACTCCAAGGCAAGGCATTTTTTGTTTTATTTTGCAAAGGATGCCGGCAGAGGCAACCCAAAACCCACTCCCAAACCCATCCCAAACCCAACCCCATCCCCAACCGAAAACCACTTCCACCACCGCCATCGAAAACTCCTCGAACATCCTTTGCTATTTCAGTCTTGGCACACTCACATCCGTTGTGATAAAAAGAAATATTTTCTTTTGGCAGCAGACTTTGGCTTTTGCTCCTTCATTATTACTATATTTATATTTATTTGCTGTACTTTTTCTTTCATTCACATTCCATTTCATTTTGCTGACTCCTGGCCGCTGTTTAAGGTGGCGCCCCCCGAAAAAAAAATAATAAGAGGAGACCATTACGCAAAGGATATTGTGTGCCATGAATCAATTGGCCAATGTCCACCAAGAAGAAGTTATGCCCGGAAATATGTTGAACCGCCAAAGTGATGACATTCCATTTGCATTTGCTTCGTTTTTTTTCTTCTTATTTTTTAATATTCTCATTTTTATTTTTGAAAGGTTGAGAGGTTCCCCGACTTAATCGCATGTAATAAATTTTAATTTTTTAAGCATTTGTAAGCACTTTTATCAGCACAACAAAGGACGCAGCAGATTTTTTTTTTTTAATGCCAAGCCAGCAGAAAAAAAAGGAAAAAGCGAAAAGGATATAAGATTAAGACGCCAGGGCGAGGTTGAGACATAAAAAAAAACAACGCCAAGCAAATTAGCAGCCCACAAAGTGGGTGGGTTGGGCGGAAGGGGGAGGATGGGTGGCTCGGTGGCTGTGGTTTATCACGCCCACCGCTCGTCGAACGGATATCCGACGCATGGAAGACAAACAAAAAAGGCATTAAATCGCATTTAAGTCAAAGCGTTGAGCGGCGACAAAGCCAAAAAAAACCGACACCGAATCCCAGAAACATCCACCGCCTCGACTTGACTCGGATCCTGTTGCCAGGATGCCGGGGGAACAAGGACAACTGGCACGTCTTGGGTGCTCACAATCCACTCGAGACAAGGATGCCTTGTCGAAAACTCTCGAGCTTATCACGCGGCCTTTATTTTCCTTGTGGGGAGCTTGCCGAAATTCGTGTTAAATATGTCGAGTGCCTGGGAGAATCATATATAGAATATATGGGTAGTATCTGGAGGCATTAAAAATTGGATTTTAATGGGTTGGGGAAAAGGACATAAAGTGTTACAAATACAATTTAAAAGCCACGAAATAAAGAAAGGACACTTTGCTGGAAATTATATGAATTTGTATTTTATATTTTTAATTCAAATTTAATTTCCCATTAAAACAAACTCCATAATCATAGCTAAACTGATTTATAAATTAATTTTTAATATTTATCTGTTTTAACAAATGTAATTTACAAGTTTGCAGTGTTTAAGAAATAATTTTTAATGAAATTTGCTGCCTTTTTAAATTGTGAACCACAACATCACTAACAATTAAAACTATTTCATATACATATTTCATATTTTTCAAAAATGAAGAGCAAATATTTAAGCCTTTGGTTGTCCATGATAATTAAATAATAAGTAAGTAATTAGGGAAAATGTTGTTAATATTCATTATACATTTTTTGAAGTTAATTCATTAAAATTTTGTTAGAAATACATTGATTTTAATGGGTTTGTGAAAAGGACATAATTGAAATGTTACAAATATAATAAAGCAAGGTTACAAGTTTGCAGTATTTAAAACATAATTTTCAATTAAATTTGAAGTCCTTTAAATTATGGAATGCAATAAAACTAACAATTAAAACAATTTCATAAACTAAATATCGACAAGAATCCTTTAACAAAATAAAGACAAAAGAAATGTTGTCTTTGGAGGTCCATGATAATATATAAAAGAATAAAGTGAAAAGTAAGTAAATAATGATAATTTTGGAATATTTATTATACCTATTATTAAGTAACAAAATTTGTAAGACATATATATTTACCTATTTTATTATAACTTGGCGTAAAGTCACAAATAATTACTACGGCTCTTTTTTAATACCCCAATAAACGTGGTACCTTCTTTCGTTGGCTTTCAAAGCGAGTGCTCACTGTGTTCCAAAAAGGTGAACTGTGAATGGTGATAAGAAGTCTAGTCACAGTTCCTGGCCTTATGTTGATAGCCTTAAAACCTAAGAGATTGCCTCCATCGCTTGGAAACAGCCCGAAAACTGGGAGCAACGAACAGGGAACTGCACTTGCATATAAATAAAATATAAAAAAAAATAAGTGATAAAAAGTCGGTGCAGTAAAATAAATATAAAAAACAAGGATAAAATGGAGTACATGAATAATGAAAATTGTCACACATAAAGCGCATTCCGGCAAATGTCCAAGGACGGGCATCAATTAAAACGAGCAACGGACTCCGGACTCCGTTGGATGACTCCGCCGTAAAATGCACCGTCGTACAATGTGCGGGAATGCCTTTTTTCTGCACTGGGCATTCAGGAGGAGCAATGGTTCAAAAAAAATCCATGGCGAACGACGGCGGCACAAAGGAGCAATTAATGCGAAATTGTAGCTGCATAATTGCTGAACATGCAGCAGCAGCATAAAGAAGCAATTAATGACGCACAAATGCGCTTGGCATGCATAAAATGGGTCGCAAGTCCAATGTCGGGAAAAAAAGCGAGCAAAGTGCAGTGCAAAGGCAAATCAAAGTCTTCTTTTTGTTTTTTTTTTTCTGCTGGCCATCTGAGAGCTAAATGCTAACAGCTAAAAGCCGAACGAATCCCGGCCGTAGCTGCCAAACAATTGCAATTACATTAGAAAAGGCAGCTGGAACACTAAAATAACAGCGATGACAGCAGAACACATGAAAAATCTAAGATTTAATAGTATTAAATTTGAAAAATGTATTTCTCAATAACTTTAGTTATATTTTAAGCCATAACATATGAGCTGCTAAAGTTTCCATTACAAAAATAAATATATATGAAATAAAAGCTGCCTTCAATTAAATCCCAAGAACATGAAAATAAACTCAACTTATTCTTGCTTGTGTTTTTCTTAAATATTCTACCATTTTATATTATATTTGTTTATGAATCCTTGGCAAACATTTTATTCTAGAAACTCACATTACAAAAAATCAATATTAAATAGAAATTTGTATAAACAAAAATTATTTGAAAGAAAAACCAATATAATATTCCATAAACTCTTAGTTACAACTGTTTTCAAACTACGAAAATATTTTTTATAAATATTTTCTATACATTTTTGTTAGTAAGGCATCATGCAAATATTATGCAAATATTAATCGTATCATACATATTTTTTTGTAGTGTGTGGCAAGCTAAACTAAGGCCACCCACGTAGCGCTTTTCACTTCCGTTGCATGCCAGGCACGTTGCAAAATTGTCGCAGCGCAGACAACCGAAAAAAGAGGCCAACAGAAATTGCTGGGCGAACACAAAAGCCACAAACAAACGAATTGCCAATTTAAATGTGAATAGAAAAATTGCATCGACTCACCCGCATCGCTCTTTCTGCATCCTGCATCCTCTATTCACCATTTGGCATTCGCCATTCACCAATGGACCCCAATCCCAACCCCAACCCCCAGCCACCACCCATCCAGCGCGCATCCTTTTATCCTTTGATCACAATCGCCAATCACTCACTCACGCCAACAATGACGTTGGCGAATGCTACGTGGTCCTCATCCGACGGCTCCAAATCCGCACCAGAACAGGAGAGCAGCACTTTACGACTTCTGACATTGGCATCTTTAAGCCTTTTTCTGATATTCAAAGATCACAAGAGATTGTGATTTGGTGTGACAATAAATGCAAAGATTGTTGTGCATCAAAATAAATGTTTATTCAGAAAATATAAATACTCAGAACCAAGAATATTTTTCTGCTCGTTTAAAAAATTTTATTTTTAAGGGTATGTTAATGTTTTATAAACGTATTAATATAATAACCAGAACTCATACTATTCTGTCTGGTACAATCTTGAGGTACACATCTTTTTCATAATAAAAACAAGAAAGGAAGGCTAGCTTCGGTACCCGAAGCTTAGAATACCCTTGCAGGCTAGTTGCTTTCAAACCGTTCAATCGTTTGTATGGCAGCTATAGGATATATTTATACCATTTTTGGGTTTTTAAATTTCTAAAAAGGCTTTACTGTCTATGAAAACTGTTTTTCTCAAGAATGAATTAATTGAATTAAAATCTTGAAAAACACCAGAGTTATGCTCAATGACCCATTTTCTCCCATCGTTCCTATGGCAGCTATAGGATATAGTAGTCCGATTTTGATGAAACTTTCAGGATATGTTAAAATATCTATTAAATGGAGTTTTCCAAGAAATAAATAAATTATCTTTAAAAATGGCGAAATTTTGAAACTTTTTCCCAATCGTTTCTATGGCAGCTATGTGATGTAGTATTCCGATTCCGGCCGTTCCGACTTATATACTACGTGCAACAGATTGAAGGGTCGGTGCAAAGTTTCAGCCCGATAGCTTTAAAACTGAGGGACTAGTTTACATAGCAACCGACAGACGGACAGACAGACAGACAGACAGACAGACAGACAGACAGACAGACGGACAGACGGACAGACGGACAGACGGACATGGCTAGATCGACTCGGCTGGTGATGCTGATCAAGAATATATATACTTTATAGGGTCGGAAATGCCTCCTTCACTGCGTTACAAACTTCTGGTCAAAATTATAATACCCTCTGCAAGGGTATAAAAATACTTGTATACAAATATTTAGGAAAACATTTATTTAGTTATTTTGCGAGCGTTTTATAGGGTAACTATATGCTTTGATAATGAATTGGCAAGTTCCTTTTACTATATTATTTTTGTATACGATTTCAATACTGTGGCTAATAATAATAAAATAATGCTTAAATAAATATATATTATTAATGCAATCTTTTATATACATTTCATGCAGTTAGTCAAATAAAATGTTTAATATTTTAAAAGTAAAATTGAGAGTTATATATATTTGGATATTTTTGCAAGTTCGTTTCGCTAAATTATTTTAGCATATTCCGAGATTGTGGCTAATAATAATAATATAATGCTTAAATAATATATATATTTATGAAATCTTTTGTAGCAATTTATTCAAAATAAAATGTTTAATGTTTTAAAAGTGACATTGAGAATTATGTTTTAAATGATAAGAACTGAAACCAAATGGCATCGCATTAAAGTAATCTGCTAATATTTCTAAGCAAATGAATAATAAACAAAAAGCATTGAGCATACAATTAGCAATAATTAATTAACACTGACATGAGCAATAAAAACGGGTCACCGGGGTCAATCGAAGTCAGTTTTTTATGCTGATTTCTTAGCATGCAAATTAAATTCATAAATTCTAATGGTTATCAGCTGATAAACATATATATATAGCTATAGAGTCGAATTTTTCCATGCTCATTTAGCTGCCCGTCTTCCTTGTTCTTATCAGTAATGAACTGAGAAAAATAAGGTACTTAAATGATTGATATTTGGATGGTCAGCCTTTCAATACCCTCGGATATATATATACCCTCAATACCCTTCAATCCTCGTACTTAGTATAATGTATATTAAACCCAAACCCAAATCTGCCAGCAAACACGTACGGCAAACAAAAGTCAGAAGATCAAGCAGGGAATGTGGGATCAATGAACCAATTACCACATGGATCATCTCGGTCAGGCGGATTAAGTCCCGATTTAGTCAGACCCAATAATACCACCTCGGTTTTCGGGAACAATCTCCGCCAGAACAACACATTATTTTAATTGCATAATGAATGTGCGGATTTTTGCAGCCTCTCCGCTGATAAACTTATTTTTCTCGCCCCCCGAAAGGCATTCAACCCAATCCGAGGCCTATGGAAGAAACCCGAAAGATCTCGGGTATAAAAGCGGCTCCGATCTGGGTGAGACCATGCAGTTGCCTACTGGTCTGTGTTTTGAGCATTGTGCCATTAGTCCCAGCTAGAACCTCCTTCCAGAGCCCCCAAAAGTGTTGCGCAATCAGAAATTGAGACAGAGAGAAGCCGGCAAGATGAACAGAATCCTTCTGTTGGTGGTCAGTGCGGTCAGCCTGGTGGCGGCTGGGAGGATAACAATGAATCCGGACCGGGTTCAGGGTATGGGTAAAGTTGGATTCCATCCTTTTCCGAGTTCTCCAAGTTCTGTTTCTAATAGAATTTCCCCCCACAGACCACTTGTCCACCCAAGATCTGCAGCTTCAGAAATTCATCCTGGACATCGTGAAGGACATTCGGCAGCCACTGCGGGACAACGAGCTGATCCAGTTGGACCAGGGCCTGATTGTGGACAGCCAGCGCTATCACGGCGGCATCGATGGCGAGATGCAGGAGGTCATTGAGTTGGATCGCCAGCGAAGGCTCCTGGATGAGCACCAGGACTACTCGGTGGCTCGCTTGGAGGATGTACAGCAGCTGAGAGGCATTGTGCGCCTGCTCGTCCGCTCCCAGGACATCGAAACGCTGCAGAGGAATGTGGTCTATCTGCGCCGGAACATAAATCCCGTGTTGCTGGTCAATGCCCTGGCCCTGGCCATCCGAGATCGTGAGGATTCCCGCAACGTAATCGTTCCCGCTGTCCAGGAGCTGCTCCCCGAACTGTTTTTGGACGAGGAGGTGATCGAGCGAGTGCGCGGAGTTCATCTGGATCAAAGCCAGCGACCCACGCTCATGGACATCATTGGGGTGCGGCAGCAGGCCAGGAATCCCTTGATGAACATCCTCATGCCCTGGCGGGATATACACATGCAAATGGCACTGATGAGGCAGAGGCAGGGAATGAAGAAGCAAGCCGCTCTGGGACTGAACCGCATGGTGGTCAATGCCGAGAACCAGGGACAGATTGAGGGCACCTCTCTGCTCACCGACGACATTGAGATGCGCAACTTTGTGCAGAATCTCATCCAGGAACTGGCTCTGCAGGAGCAGGAGACCCAGATCCAGGTCACCCAGGACCCCAGGGAGCTCAACGTTAACCGAGGACGCCAGGATCAATGGATGGGTGGCAATCAAGGGGAGCGCCAGGAGTGGAGCATTAACAGGCAAAGGGAACTGGGTCAGGACCTGGACATGGGCACTGGCCGCCTGCTCCGTGTGAACCGTCGTCGCCTCCAGGAGCAGCAGCAGCAGCTGGGCCAGAGCGAGAACATCTACGGCAACCAGAGGGAGCGTTTCCAGCGAGTCCTGCGTCGCGATGATGACAACGATGATGATGAGGATGACGATGATGAGATTCGCATGGGTCGCGTCCAGCTGCAGCGTGGCATCAGCCAGGGAGGAATCCAAGGAGGTGTCAGGGATCTGCCCACCGTGAATGTGGACAGCAATCGCCTGCTCCGTGTGAACCGTCGCCGCCTGAACAGCATCCAGCAGGAACAGGATCAGCTGACCGGACGCCAGCGCTGGATGGGATTGGTGCGAGGAGAGCGTTTGAGTGAGGGTCGCCGTGTTGGACAGCAGCAGCAGGAGGAGGAGGGGCGCCAGGAGTGGCAACGCGGCCAGCGCATCAACCAGGACAATGACCAGGATGTGGTGATGCAGAGGCAGGGCCGTCGCCTTGGCCAGCAGCAGCAGGAGCAGGAGCGGGAGCAGGAGCAGCAGAGCTATGCCGATCAACTGGAGAGCGTGAGCCGTGACAATGAGCGTCTGGTGCACATCAACCGACGTCGCCTCAACCAAATCCAGAACCAGAACCAAAACCTGAACATTTGGGAGCAGAAGCAACAGCAGCAGCAGCAGCAAAGGATCATCCCCCGCAGGATCGTCTCAATTGGCGAGGGTCGCCGTGTCCTTGGCGAGCGTCCCATCCAGGATGAGGACATCCTGAAGCTCATCCGCAGCGAGCACCGCCTGCAGCTGATGACCGATGACGAGGTCCTGGACATGCTGAAGAGGAACCGCCAGCAGCGTCTGGAGAAAATCGACAACGACGATGACAATGACGACGATGATGATGATGATAATGTGGTGGAGTCCCGGCGTGGAATTCGCAGCCGTCGCAGCCTCTCCAATCTCCGCCAGGAGAACAACCGCCGCAGCGAGATCTCTCTGCACAATCTCCGCCAGCTGGTGGCTCGTCTCAACCAGGAGACCATTGCCCAGGGCCAGATGATCAGCCAGGGACAGCAGCAATGGATCAACAATCCCCGCCAGACGCAGTCCGAGAGATACGGCCTTCGCCTGAACCAAATCCGCATCGATTCCCTGCGCAACCGTGAAATGCTCGAGAAGATCGGCCGCATTGAGGAGCGCCTGCAGCTGGCCATTGGTCAGGTGATGAACCAGGTGAACATCAATGCCCTTCGCGGCCAGATGGAGGGACAGCACCAGGTGGAGTCGCTCATCGCCGACATTCTGCTGGGCGGTCTCGGCCAAGTCGGAATCCTGGACATCCTTCGCCAACTGGGACAGGACAATGGCCAGCAGATGGATCGCTCCGGCCTGGGCGTCCGTCTCAGTGATCCCCTGGTGCAGCACACCCTTCGCCGCATTGTTAGGATCGTCGACCAGCAGCGGGATCAGATCCTGGGCAGCTATCGCCAGGAGCAGCTCCAGATGCGCGGCGTCACCATCAACGATGTGCGCGTGGACAAACTGCGCACCCGCATCGAGGAGCACGACCTGGACCTGAGCAACCTAGTGGAGCAGGAGCCGCAGCAGCAGCAGCAAGTGATCTTGGGACGCCAGCGTCGCCTCAACAACAAGGACTTCACCATCGACATGGACATCACCTCGGATCGTGGCCAGGATGGCATCATTCGAGTGTTCCTGGGACCTGGACAGGGAGCCACTCTGGAGGAGCGTCGCGGCGACTTTGTGCTGCTAAATGCCATCAATGTGCCCCTGCAGACGGGACGCAATCGCATCCAGTTGAGATCCATCGACATCCCCTGGACCGGACGCGATGTGACTCCCCTGACCGAGATCTACCGCCGCGTGATGATGCACCTGAATGGCCAGCAGGAGTTGGGTGTCCAGGAGCTGGTCGGCGAGTCCGGACGCTTCCCCCAGCACCTGTTGCTGCCCCGCGGCAGGCCCGAGGGTCTGCCCATGCAGCTCCTGGTGATCGTCTCCCCGCTGATTGAGGATCAGCAGTTGGAGCGCAACATTGTGCCAGATATCAGCATTGGCATTGGAGCCGCCTCCCTGCAGGACATCCGCCCGCTGGGCTATCCCCTGGACCGTCCCATCATCAACGAACAGGAGCTGCTGAAGCTAACCAATGTCCAGCTGCAGGACGTCGTCATTGTCCAGGAGAACTAAATTCAGCACTGAATCCCCCGCATCAATAGACCATCTGCCCGGCTCTGGACCCCTTCTGGAAGACCATCAACGAATCCTAGTTTTAGTCCAACGAATCTAATTCAATTTACTGTAGCCAATTGTATATCCTTGTAATTGTTTTTACTAATTAAAATCCTTGCAATCGATGCAGAAAGCATTAATTTAAATTTGTTTTTATTTCAAACTTTAATTTCAATTATTTTATTTTCAAACAATGCAATCGGGGATTTTTAATTAATAAACAAATTGAAAATGTATTGCATTCAATCAATTAAGTCAATGGTTTTAATATTTCAGTTTAAATAACTTTTCAATCACATTCTGTCAAATTATTCTGTTTAATTTACAAATAAATCGTGAATTCAATGAATATTAAATAACATGGAAAAAAAATTTGGTTTAAAAATTCAGAATATACAATTTAATGGAAAAGGTTTTTAAAACACTTAATTTAATTAATGTTGAAGTATGTTTCCCTGTTAATATTTTTGTTTTCTCACTCTTCAAATTGATTTTATCTGAGTAACTAAACCAATTTTTTAAACATTTTTAATATGTATTTAGTACAATCTTTAAAATGATATAAGTTTTTACGAAGGACTTAAGGAATTAAATTACAATTATTCCTCTTTATAATTTAGTTTACTAAAACTACATACATTTAAGTTTTATGTGAACAGATGCAAAAATAATTTATCTACCTAAATAGTAGTAAGCCATTTTATTTATATCGATAATGGTTTTAAATTAACCCAATGCTATTTAAAACGACCCCCAGCCCCTTTATTAATAATTAATATTTTTTACTCACTCTTCAATTTGATTTTATGTGAGTAATTAAATCGAGTTTTGAAACATTTTAATATTGTATTTCGTACAATATTTTAAATAAATACTATCAAAATACATTCTAGTTTTACAGTGGATTTAGGGAACAAAGTTATTATTATTCCTCTTTTAAATTAGTTTTTATAAAACAACATACATTTTATTTTTTTGCAAACCCACACAATAATAAATTGTCTACCTAAATAGTAAATAATTGTATGTATTCCGTATATTATTTAAAATTAAGTCAAATCAAGTGGCCAAACAGAAATGCAAAGCAATTGCAAGGACCACAATTTGCCAGAACTGCTCCTTAGAAATGATCGATTTGCAAGGCTATTTAAAAGGACCCCCAGCTCCCTTTTCGACCATTATCCAAAATTGACACTTTTCTCCGGTTCCGGCCAAAATCATCGTTAAATCATCGTTTTAACACAACCCATAATCTCACCCACTCCACTCCACTTCACGTCCACCTGACTGGCTTTTCTAATTTCGAAAAACAATTTCAATGCAAATTGCAAGACCATGTCGAGCAAGAGGCGGAGGGCAGGATGTGGTAGGGATTTGCAGCCGGCTGCCACGCCCCCAAACAATGGCCGCCCGACGGAACAAGTGGATGCCAGGATGGCCAGACAATGCCAGGACCAAATAGCTGGCAGGCAACCCATCCTGACACTATAATAGACTTTTCTTATATTCTTGCCGCACAACTCAATTTGCAACAACACGGAGGATACAAGCCATCCCAGCTCCGCACATCTATATGGTGTCTATATAGATACGTAGATACATATACATATATCTATCTATATGCTTGTATGTATATCTGGGATGGCGCAGACGCCCAGCGAAGCGTCAATTGCCAAATTAATTGGCCGTAAAAAATTGAAAATGAAAATATAATCACACTTTCCGTTGTCGAGTCACGCTGTCACTGGCTGCCTGGCTGGTGGAGGGCAAATGGATCTGGCTGCCTTTAACCCTCTATATGTTGGCCCAGCCATAGAAGCGGTTTCCCATCTCAGGCAATGGCAATGGAATATCCTGCTCCTGGTGCTGGTCCTGGCCCCGGCCCAACCAAAGCACGGCAGACATTTCACCGCAGGCGGTTAAACGTTGCATTTTTCCAGGTTGCTCCCTGGTGATCCGACACCTCCAATGGTACCCCTTAGCATTGGGGATGGGAATGTTGGATTACTGGTTATTTTGGGGATCACTTTAGGGATGCTATGATTCAAACAGATATTGGTAACCTTATTAGGTATCGGGTTTCCATTAATAAGCAAATATAAAATATAGATTTAAATACATCAAAAATCAAAGTAAATGCCATTTTTAAATTAACATTTTCGATTATTTTGCAAATGTAAACCTATTATAATTCAGCATTTAGTACTGCAAAATAATAACTGGAATAAAAATATATTAAAATCATTGAAGAACAAGTATTATTGTGGTCAATGGCAAATTAAAATTAATGTACAATAAAGTATTAAATTCTCCAAACCAAATGTTTTATTTTTTTATTGAATTTCTAACCAACTTAATATAAAGGAAATTAAACCAAAGGCACTTACAAATAATATTTATCAAATATAATAAAAATTCAATCGTTTTGGTTAAATTTTCTAGTAAGAATAATATGTTTTTAAGACCGTACTAATTCAATTTTAAAATGTTTGTAAATAACAACCTTCATAAGTATTTTTAATTTATGGGATAATAAATTATACAAAAGTTGTATTCATTGGACTACATGGATTTATGTGATAAAATAGGTAAGCCCTATTATTTTAGGTTTATTCATTAAAACGAATTAATTTTTATACAATACTATATATATTTTATTTACTTTGCACTTATTATTATTCTTTATAGTTATTATAATATTAACATTCATTTATTATTCCTTCGTACAGGAAATTGTGATATTCGATCACTCCGAAACCTGCCAGCATTTTCCTGTTGTTTCTTTTCAACGGGGCACAGAATGTGGCACGTAGCATAATGGAAAAATATTCGCACTCGACCTGATACTGTTTTTTCCCCCCGACTTCTGCCGCCTCAATGCACTTTCATTATCTTCGAGTGGTTTTCCGTACATTGCATTACATTTTGCAGCCGCCGTGGTTTTTCATGTTTTTTGTGTGTTTTTCATTTTGGAATAAGAGATGTTGTTTTTCTTCTGCAGTTTGTTGTGTCTGATGAGCTGATTAGGGGATTGTTGGAGCTGGAGCTGGGGAATTACACGAGCTATTAGGCAGCCGCTTAATGCAAAAGTAATTATTTCTCGTTAATCAGACAGAGCCCTGGCCTGTGGTTCCAAAAGGGTATTTAACCCGTGAGGTTTATCAGCGAAGGTGGCTGCAAAACCCGAAAACTTTTGTGATTAGCGATAGCGTCTTGAGGAGATCCGGACGGGGGGGCGGCCCAAAGAGCGGAGGAGTGCGGAGCAGTTTAGCAGTTGATGCGGAAAAGCTAGCATAATTTATTTTCTGCCACGGAAATGCCTTCGCGTAGTTTTGCCGCGCCTACTCCTCCTACTCCTCCTTCTTCTCCCGCTCATAGTGCGAATTTTCTATGCGAATTTTCATAGCATACTATTCAGCGCTCGCAGCGGGAAAACTTTTCGGCACGCAAATTAGCGGCCCCGTTTGTTTTCGCCGAGGGAAATGGTAATAGTAATGGTTATGGTAAGGACAAGGGGGGTCCTGGTCATCCCACTTCCCACTTCCCACTGTTTGCCAAAAACTTTTTCAGTTATGAATATAAAGTTTATTTATTAAGCAAACAAGTTGCAGCAGCCTTATCTGTGCCGTGTCCTCTGATGGTTCTTTGGTCCTCTGCTCCTCTGCTCCTTTTCTCCTGCTGAGTTCTTTTTGTGGTTGCCAAACAATTTCGCAGTTAGTTGAGCTCTCGAGTGCTCCAATGGGGAAACGGCGAATGCGAATATTCGCATGAATGGTGAGGGGAATTAACTGAACGACGTATTTTTTTTGATATTCCTAAGGAAGAATCCTGAAAGGTTTTTTGTGCTATTTACTGATAATTTATTTGTGAAGAAAAGGGAAAATTAAGATACTTGAAAGTTGAACGAAGAAAAGTATTTGAAAGGCGGAGAGTTGAAAAAACATTGTTGTTTAGGGTTAAAGAATGTTAAGATGCACCTGTTAATATTAACGGGAAAAACAAATGCATGGTTTAAATATAAATAATAACATTTAGCGGGTTAAGGATAAGCTCTTTTACTTTTCCATGATGCAGCGCTAAATTTCCCCGTTCCCTCGGAATAATTTATATATAATATATATATTTAAAATAAAACTCTGTTTAGACCATGATCTAGGATCGCAATTCCACATATTAAGACCCAATTTTAATGGTTAAGTCTTCAATACACAAAAGCGCTAGATGTCTGAGATTTTAACATAACTTGGCTTAAATGTAAATAAAAGTATTCAGGAAAAGAGGAGCAGAAAATTATGAAGGACCATAAAATGATGACCAAACTAAAAGTAACTTTGATACCTTGAAAATTTAAAAAACTGTAATGAAATTCCTGGCATTTTGTATACATACATTATTCAACTATATAAATTACCCTCCTGATACGTTTTTATGCTTAAAAACTTTGTGGAAACTGTGTTTACTTTATATCTATTTTATTCCCAAAAAAAAACTAAGTTTACAAATCAAAAGGACATCAATCGAGCAAGTGCACAGCCCAATCCTTCGTAGCCTTCGAAATGGAATTTGTTTTTTTTTTAAGTTGACCGCCTAGATGTGGGGCAAATCAATTCCAGGCGTTTGGCTTGGCCACCTTTTTCTGGGATCTGGGATCTGGGAAGACGTGTGGAAAATATTGGACGGAAGGGAGGCGTGGCGTGAGCTGCCTCCCAAATCAACTGGAGGAAAACCCTTCCTACCCTTCCTTCCCTTTCACACCCCAACCCAAAGGCATTCAAAAAAAGATACAATAAACATTTTTTTACACGCTATCAAGTTGAGCAGAAAACTTTTCGCCATTCATGCAGATGTACACAACACAAAAAAATTGCTAACAAACGGAAATGTGATATACGCGGACGCACACAAAGGCTAATGGAGCGGGGGTCTTGGAGGGGTCTTGGAGGGGGGGATAGCCATGCCAATTGCTTCTGGAAAATATATATATTCTGAATTCTGAATATGTATAGATTCCCCGCTGTATAGGTGAGATCTATGGCAATCGTCTCGTATTCTTCTCCGTCTCTAGTCTATTCAATTTGGCTTGTGAATTAAAAGGGGGAGGATGAAGGAAAATAGAAAATGCGGGGGAGCCGGCGAAAAAGAAAATACATTCATGCGTTGCATTGTCAAAGGGATTTTTTCTCTTCCCCGGCTTTTGTACATGATTGAAAGGCTCCAATCCCTGCCACGGCGGAGCTTTCCATCCTCCAAACCTCCAAACCCCCATCCAAGGACCCGCACCTTCCTTCCATCTTAACTGACACGCTTTGGCGCATCGCTTGATAAGCGGCCAAGAGAAAGAGGCGTTCCTCCTTGAGGCTTTCCTTCGAATGGGATTAAAAAAATGTTTACATAGTATTTTAATGCCAACAGGAATTTAATGGGTAGCAAGGGTGTGCACTATTTCGTGACATTTTATGGCATAATATGATTCCTTAGAAACAAACTCCTAATATCAACAACTATTTAAAATAGAAGGTTTAAAACAATATTGTGATTAATCATAAACAAACTCAATATACCAAAATTGATAGCTTAAAACAATAAATATTTTAATAATTTTAAATTAGTTTAAAAACTTAATCGTATCACATTTATTTTATGAAAAATTGTAAATAAACTCTTTAATATTACAACTCTTTCTGACCTTTCAAAAAACAATGCAAATAATTAAATCGAACTCGGAAGAAAATTGGAAAAACTATGCAATTAATTAAATCGAACTCAGAATTAATATTGAAAAAATAGTAATATATTCTTATGATATGTGAAATAAATTTAACAACATTTAGAAATCTTTGAATATTGTAACGAACCCTTTTAAAAATCAGTATACATTTTATTGTTAGATCAAATTTATGAAATATTTGAAATCAATATTAATTTTTACATACATATAAAAAGATAAATAAATAAATAGGTATCCTTGCATCGAACCTAAGATTCGACACTTAAGGCATTACAGTAAGATCCGGATCCTGTGAGATGGAGATGGGAGATTACATAAACCTAGAACCGGAAAGGACACGGCCACAGGTGTACGGGATGAAGATGATGTGGTTCGGAGTCCCACTTTGAGTCGACAGATTCCGATGGAAAAAAACTAATAGTTAACATAAATATTTTCAATTACCGCTGCTGTCACAGCAAAATCAATCAATTTGCAGCCACAGACACGAAAGCCATTTAATTTCTATGCCAACACTTTTCCATCGGTCCCCCGGTAGCCCATCCTGTTCCTGTTGGTTGTGGATACATTTTAAACGCAAATTGATTTTGTGGCCACAGATTGCAGCGGTAAATGCATTTCGCCCAACATTTCTATTAAATGTTTTTTTTTTTTTGCCCCAACCATTTTTTATATCCCTCTCTGCCACTGACTGATTTTCCCAACTAATGAGGTGTGAAAATGTGTGGGAATACAATTTCTGCTGCGTTGGCGCTACGCATCGCAATTAGAATGAATTTATGGGCGGTGAGCATCTCAATCTGTGTACTCTGTGAATTTTTTGGCTGGGGTAAATGTAACGAGAGCTGCGCCAAAGTATGCTATAAAAATGGGATTTGCCTTAAATTGGTTGCGGCTTATTTGCTATTCACACCACAACAATGTAAACAAAGCCCGGTGGGTTCTATCCTTAACCCGCCACCCACCCTGCCAATCCCACATCCTCGTCCTTCGTCCGTCGTCCACCCCCCTCAATCTGGTGAGGCCCAGAAGACCCAGAGGCGACAGCGAAAGCAATAATACGCTCAGGCCACATATTCGGAGCCAACCATCCAGGGACTGGGTGCCGAAGCAAATTTGCTGCAAATCAAAACAAATTTCAAGCCGTCTCCAGGCTCAACAAAAAATAACATAATCTTTTTGGTAGAGCTCTCTGCCTGATGGATACTCTCACTTTGTATTATTATGAACTAATAAATTTAAATAAAATATAATAAAAAGTTTTAAAAAGAACTAAATTTAATATAGACCATTTTTAACGATAATATTAAAAATATACCTTTTTATAAGACATATAAATCTATTAATTATATTGCTGTTTAAATTGTAACCATTTCATTGACATCCAACTTTATTTTAAATTAATTATAATAAATTCCCATATCAAATATTTATTATATAAAATAAATCACCTTTATTCCTCTTATAAAATAATGAAATAACTAAATTTAATCTGTATCATTTTTAACGACCTCATTATATTTCTTTTATTTATATTTATTAAACTTATAAATCTATGAATTGCGGCTTAAATTATACTCGAGTTATGATTATCCAACTTTATTAAAAATTATTTGAAATAATTTGCCATATCACATATATTTTTTAAATTAAATAATAAGCTTTATTTCCCTTATAAAATATTAAGAAAATAATAAGCTCTATATATTTAAATACTTAATTTCATACAAATTCATTAAAATTAATAAATTCTTATTATACTTCGAACTTATTTATATATATTAAAACTCAGATACTCTTCCGTTTTTAGCTATACTTATTCATAGACACACATAATAAAGGCACTTTCATAAAAAACAAGAGAGTCCCTTCCCTTGGAGTCCCGTAACCGCATCGCAGGACTACACAACTATACAAACCCACCCATCACCCTTAGGAGAAGGACATTGTTCATCAACTTGATGAAATTCCACAACAATTTATGCAATCAGTTGGACACAACACAACCCAACAACAACCACAAAAAAAAAGAAACGAATAGAAATAATACAAATATGGCTGGGTACGTGGAAAGGAAAAGCGGTTCCTTACTGCAATTCAGGACCAGCAAATCCTTTAGTCCACAAAAAAAAAAAAATAGAAAAGGGATACAAAACGCAACACAACATCCCAGCTGAATCCCTCTTAAGCCTTTTTGAATATTTTTGACACGTGCGCTGCAATTATTTTATTACACAAACCGCCCCGTGCCGAAGGACTCCCTTCCCTCCCCCTCCCCTTCTCCTTCCACCATATCCTTGGCGAGGCGTGTGCAGTGTGCCACGCCCCCTCGATATCCAACTAGAATAGCAACAACAACAGCAGCAGAGAAAATATAAAAAAAAAATGTAGATTCATATTAAGGGAGCGCCGACACAATGGACCGGCAATTGATGCAATTCATTGAAAATTTTCGATGGCAACTGTTTAGACTAAAATTGCATTAAGTCAGCAAAGGCCTTTATTGTTGGCGGGATATATAGATGATGTAACTGGAATTGGGACTCAACCGAACTGAATGGTGTAACCCAAACAATTGCCAATAATTTTCGCTTTCGCGCAATTGCATTCACAACATTTTGAACGTGCCCATCCAAATCGAAATAAAAATAGAGAAAGATCGAGATGCTCAAGGGCCCCGACCATTTGATACCCGTTAATCATAGTAACTACTATAAATACAAGTATAAAAACCGCGAAAAATTACGGATCTCAAGGAATTTTTCTATGAAGATCCACCTAAAAAATGTGATCAATTATATATATACCTTCCTTTTTTATTTATATACCCAATATACCCCTTAGTGTATGAGTAGCGAGTATACAAAATATTTAGGGAAGAACTCAAAATGTTGTTTTAAATACGCGGCTACTCCGCGCTTAAATAATCTATGGAAATGATGGTCGCCATATACATACCTATATACTCGTATACATACATATGTACATACGCACTTGTACATATATTTTAATAATGATGCCATTTGTTTGGCCATAGAATTGTTGTGGCAATAAAATTTGGCTTTGCCACATAATTCAAATTGTTAATCGCGTTTAATGGCGGGCATTTATCAATATTTTGCCTCATGTTGTTTGTGGAATGCAAATTATTTGTCGCATGAAGAGGGAGGGCAATAGAGGGCAGGACAGGGATGGAGATGGAGGCCTCCTAAAGTCACCCCCAGAAAAAAAACCCCAACCGAAAAGGCTCCTTCATTTTGCCTCGAATATTGTGTTGACAAAGCCAAAACAAAAATGGCGACTAATATGGCTAAAAAGGTTTTGGGGAGTTGGGCACTTTTCTGGCTTAGTTAGAATGGGGCGGAAATAAAAGCGCAGCAGCAGCAGTCACAGCCGCTGCAGATGTTCCTGGAGGGGCTGAATCTACCCTTAGATATGGAGTTCTCCAGTCCTGGAGTCCTGGAACTTTGCCTCACCCCGCGCCCCATCATTTCGTTTTAATGGGCACCATTGTGTCAAGATAAAGAAACGGAAATTAGCACGATAGCAGGAAGTTGCCATCGCCGTTGACGGCGTTGTTCTTATTCTTGTTCTTGTTTCTGTTCTTGTCCTCATGCCCCACAAAACGCTCCCTGGAACGAAGGCCACCAAGGCAGCAAGGATAATAAAAAAAGGGGCATTTGAGACGCCAACAAAAATAACAACAAGAGAATACGGGCGTGAGGAGTCACTGGGAATCGGAATTCAAGTCAAAGTCGGACAGCCACAAATAATAATGAAACCGGAAATGAAATACAATACCCCCAAGAATGCCGCAAGAGATGCCAAGGAGACGGTCAAGATGACCGAGGAAATGTCGGAGATAGTCCCACGGGGCAGAGGTTTGAGCTTGGTTAATGTCATGGAATTTTTTGAATGTAGGGAAAGTGATAAAAAAAATAGAAGATTATGCGGACTTAGTTTAAATAAAAGCAAATTTTCTGCATATATCATTAAAAAGTAATTGCTTAATTTTTATATTATTGCAGAAGAATTATTGCAATTGAAATTAAAAAAAGAAAACATTTTAATATTTTATTTAACTAATCTATATACTATACTATTTACCAAATAAAGTGCATTGGTGGAGATACAATTTTTTTAAATTATAGAATTGGTGCAGAATAAATAAAAACGTTGTACACAAAAGTAAATGGAAAATGTATGGATTTTAATTTGATTGTCCTGGAAACATTTGATTTTATTATATTTTAAGAATTATTAAATTTTTGATTTTCATTAAATAAAGAAAACCTTTTAAAAGTTTTAAGTTTTATATCGTTATTTATTTATCTACGACTATCTACCAAATTAAGTGCATTTCACATTAAGTTGTGTCAAAATGTGGAGAAGAAATATTGGTATAAATAAAAAAATATGAAACACTAAATATTAATCTTACCTTAATTAAAATATTTTTTACAAAATGAAATGGAAAATATATGGATTTGAATCTGATTGTACCTGTTTGGAATGGACTCTGGTTTGATTATAGCATAACTTAAAAATTTGAATTGAAAAACAATATTTTAGTATTAAAAGTCATGGAGATTTAGAATATTTATTTATTTTAAATATGTATTTGCCTGCCCTCTTCTTCTAGTGGCGTCAGCGAAATTCAAAAATCCATTCAGCTTAGTCTCATCCCAATTGCCAAATGCCACGGCCAAAACTGGCTATAACAATCGCAATGTTAATAAGCCCCCAAAGTGTGAAACAACTTTTGGTTTTTCCATTTTTCTTTTTAATTGTGAGGATTTTGGTGGGCAAAGAGGAATTCTGTTCACATTTCTTAAATACATTTTTTTTGATAAACCACACGCAAATTATACGCAAACAAGCTGAAAAGAAAGGCCAAGAAAAGCGAGTGCTGATTGTCGCCTATTCAGTTCAGTTTTCTTTTTTATTTTCCTATTTTTTTTCTTTCTTTTATTATTACATTTTTTGGGAGAATTGGATAAAAACGACGACACACCCACACACACACCAAAGTCAATTAGGCAAAGCGACGCTGCCAACAAAGTGAAAACAATTCGCATTTAAATTTTTGGCATTCTTAGAACGTTTTTCCAACGCCGCGAACGGAGGCTGGAGAACTTATATTTCGTGGTGGTGGCTTCAGTGGGTTTTGGGATTTGTGGGTGGGGGATTTCTGGGTGGCGGAGAAGTGTGTAAGTTGCCGTAAAATACGTGCATATTATTGCGCTTATCTAGGAACAAACACGCCCAGGACTCCATTTCCATGCCGGGAACGAGACTGGGAATGGGACTGGGAACGGGACTGGGAATGGGAATGGGACATGGTCCCCACAGATGAGGCCTTCGAGTTGATGACGACGATTCCTGTCTCTCCATTCTCTGCGTTTTTGTTGAGGGAATTGAATGGGATTGCTTGTTGTGTTGTTGTCGGTGGCATTGTGTGCATTTGTTTTTATGCGAGTGTGCCACTGACAAACCAGCCACATCCGCATCCACATCCACATCCTCGTTCACATCCTCATTCACAGCCCACCACTTTAAACTCTTCGCACCCGCCTATGCAAGACATCCTTTTCTAAATGTTCCTTGCCTGCCAAATGTTGCTGTCACACAGAGAGACCAATAATGTAATTTAATATTTAAAAATAATATAATTTTTTTATAATAAATTACAATTAAATAGCATTTATATAAGTGTTGACAATACAAATTATATTCATAATTTTAATGGATACTCAGGTATCTTCAGAATATTTTTGAGGAATTTGTTCTTATTATATTTTTCATATATTTCATAATCATGTACAAATGTATTTTCTAAAATAAAGTATTAAACAATTTCACTCTTTACTAGTTACTAGCATTTTCTCACAGTGTCTTGTTGAGTTTAAGGCTCTCCTTGGTGCTCTTGTAGATGTGTGTGTGTGAGTGCGGTTTTATGTGTGCATTGTATTGGCCTGGCATAATAGACACATTTAATTTTACTATTATGCCTTTTTGTTGTCATCGCATTCGTATAATAAACGTTTTTCGTTCGTTTTCAAGTTTCAGTTCCGAGTTGTTGACGGTTCAGAGTTTCACATTGTGTGCCATTTTGTCAGTCATTTTATTTGATTTCCCAGAGAAAGGGTATCAGCCAACACCAAGAAATTTCAAATGATAAGGTTAAATGGTTATAATATTTTATAGTTATTATTTTCATATAAGTGCATATGTACTTTGCTAATCGATTTTCTGTCATTTAAAATCTATAGTATTTTTTTTCTTCTTTTATTTTATTGAGTATTCAAAGCATTTACAAGAAAATATAAATATTTGAAGTTAATTAAAGACAACAATTTATGTTCCATTTGTATTCTCGACAATTTAGTTATAACACATTTAAATGAAAGAAAGTTTACTACATTGAAATAATTGAAATATTTAGTAGTTATAATTTTCAAATAAATTCATATGTATTTTTCTAAACGATTTTCTGAAATTTACAATCTATAGTATTTATATTATTATTATACTTTATTACATTTTCAAAGCAATTTCATTATAATAAAAATCTAGTAATTTAATTGAATACAGAACATTTTATTTTCCATTTGTTTATTTGTATTCTTGACAGTTTAGTTTTAATATATTTAAATGAAACAAAACAAAGGCCGCATAACAATATTTAAATATTTCATATATTAAGTAGTTATTTTCTGAAATATAGGAAACTATATAAATTATTTTCTTATTTTATTTTATAGAATTTTCAAAGCATTTTCATTTGTACTCTCGACAATTTAGATTTAGCATATTTAATTGAAATAATAAAAACTCAACGTTTAAAAGAAATACAACACAATTCAAAGTAATTAAATATGATTTGTATATATGTGTAAAAGTACATTGTTTATTTATTACATAAACTATCAATTATATGAATCCCATCTTACATAATTCAATTGTGGGTCTGTTTGCATATGTCTGTTCCTCCACCATCGTGTCTTCAATTAAGAGTTTTGCCATTTAGCATATATTATCGCTTAATAGTTTTGGGCCTGGTGATGGAAGATTAGCACATCCTTCAGACTTCGGCTGAGGACAGGGGCAGACATCCCCCCGAACTCCTGCTCCCAACCTGTCCACGATGCGAGTTCTACGTGTAATTGGATGTTGAGGCCTTCGATGGATCCCCTTGGCAATAAAAGGTGTGCGGGAAAACGGATGGAACTGTCGTTTGCATATGTCGTTTGGTAATTAGCCTCATAGAGTTGGCTAAGAGTGGATCTAGTTAAGGCTGACGGGAAGTGGCGTTCAATACGATTTGTTCCCTTACTCAGGGAACATACTGAGGTATCAATATATAGAAGTGTCCCCTTTTGATTCGGTAATCTAAGATACATTCGTATCTGAACAGTCATGTCTGCTGGAGCTGTGATTTCCAGGCTAATATTAAAGGATTCGTGATTGAGACGACGTTGCCGGGCCACAAGATGACGTCGCAGGAATTGTAAATTATTGCGCTGCGATTGGAGCAGCTGCTGGTCAATCAGATTGATCAGGTCCGTGTCCACGGTTTCCTCAAAGGTCACCAAGCGACCCACTTGGATGTCCATTATTTTGGGTGTTCCAAATTCATTTTTAGGAAGCAAATGATCTTTGTTTTTGTTTATCAGTTCATTAAGGCGATGGAGCAACCATCGATAGATGGGATCCCTAAGATTGGCCGTTGGCGAATCCATCATACTCGGCTGATTGTTCCGATATCCGTTTATAGCCAGATTTAGTTGGCGACATGTGTTGAGGTAGTTACCACTTATTACTCTAGAGGCCACTAGTGCATCCTCGGTGGAACTCCCATTATGTTGGAGGGCCTCCACAATTTGGTTTTTCAGATCTTGTATGGTCAAGTCCAAGATGCGTCCAACAGCATCGATATCCAGGGAAGTGCTTCTATAGGGAACCCCACCGGTGGTCATCATGGGTGAATCAACTAAATCCGTAGATCTGTGACCAGTGACCAAATCTTCCATACTCAAGGCAGCCATAAATTGTTGGAGACTGAACAGAAACACCTGAGAGTCACCCAAGTGCGATCCCATTAGCAAATGGTTTCGATAGTTGACCTCATCCCTGGGTCCTCGAAAGGAAACCAATCGATCGCCATCTATGATGAGATTATCCTTTGCTCCCTGCTTCTCTTTTTCGTTGGACAAAACAAGGCGATTGATTAAACTGTTCCAATGGGAGTTTAGCTCCAAATCAAAGCTTAAATGGGCCATCTCCCTCCCATTATCAATGACCAGGGGATCCGTTGACATGGGTTCCCCCTCCCACCTTATGCTGAGATTCCTCAGCAGGATGTCCTTCCACCTCCGCTTGGGCGTGACCATCCTGATGGGCGTCAATTGGTACCAGGCGACTTCCTGGGCAGCCAGGATCACCTCCTTTTCAAAATACAACTGAGGCAGCACCTCGTACATGGCTGGTAACCTCAGATCCTTGGTGTCTTCTCTTTCGGAAACTGCCATCTGCAGGGCGTTGACAAAGAGCACGGGATGGAAGTGTATCCTGGCATAGCAGGCATTTCGCTGGAAGGAGGTCCAATCTTTGGCCAGCAACAAAAAGCGATATGCTCCCAACAGGGACTGAGGCATCGCCTCGTCCAACGGAGTGAAGATGGAGAAGGGTCGTGCCACTTTATTCTGTCGCACGAGTTCCAAAAAGTCCTGCAAGTGCCTCCAAGAGCCCTTTGAAATAGTGAAAAGATTTGTAATTACATTTTTAGTTTTTTTTTAAATCCCTAAGTATGCATAAAATATAAGATTTCGTTTTTATTTCTATATTAAATTTGTATTTAAAAAAAGTATCCTTTACCTCTTCATATTCCCTTGGATCCTCGTTCAGTTGACTCCCCAAGTAAATGAGTTTCTCATTTAGCAAAGGCTTGTGCACTTGGAGCAATAAATCCAGGAGGAAACGTTGTCGGATTTGCCATTGAGTGGGCTCCATTACGGGCTCGGATAATTCCCCATGACGGCCAAATAAAGGTAGGGTCCAGGAATTGCCAAAACATTCCGTTCCACTTCCGAGCACCAAAAAACAAAAGTAAACCAATGTCGATCTCAACATTTCAACGCAGACTGATCAACAACATGCGATGGCTGCTGATCCATATATTCCATGCTCAGCCAAAGATTGTCAGCTGTGTTCAGATAAGAGAATTCTGAAATCATTATCTCTGAGGTAGCTTTTGAAGTACTTACTTAGGAGTGATCTTTCGCAGTTCTTGTCTTGAATGAAAATATTCTATCATAAACACTTATTAGTTAGTACGCCTACAAAATTTACAAATGCTTAAATTAAATTCTTAGAATATTAAAAAGATTAAGTCGAAGTTAATTTTGAATTAAATTTCATATTTCACACAAGATTTTAGCCAAGTTAATACATTCATTGGTAACTATCCCCAGCGTTCTGCCATATAAACGCACACTTTACACATGCATATAATATGAATAACTAATAGAATAAATTAGAAATATAATTATTTATACAACAATTTAACAATTTGGCAATCTTTCTGGTCTACTTACCTAATGGAAAAACAAAAAAGTGACTGGATAAACGTAGCTTAATGCCTTTCCAATCATGAATAATCTTTCGTTGCCCAGCTAAATTAAGGAATTATTATTATAATTAATTATTAGAATAAATATTACAATTGAGAAAGGCTAGCATCGGAACCCGAAGATTGGAATACCTGAAGGAGTGCTCTTGATTATTTCAATCTGTGAAGGATTTAGAATCCTTCCGGAACCGAAGCCAACTTTCTTCAAATAATTTTGATTGCTTACCTTCATTCCACAAATCATAAATACTCCACTTACAACCGATATAACCGGTATAATAGCAATTAGTACCGTAGCAGGGCCAAATTCGAAGATACATATCATTGGGGCAACGATCGAGAATATAGCTCCAATGACAATGCAATAAATGGCATATCCTCTCGCACAATCCTCGGGTGTCACAGTTCCACAGACTGATGTGCACATTTTAAAATCAATTTATAAACATAAATGGTTGGTATTTATATGTAAAGTATATAAAATAAATTCTAGCTGCTCTTTGATTTTTTATCCGCAGTGAACTTTGATGTTCATATGTCCCGATTCGAGGGTTAGTACCTCATAGTAGTTAATTCCATTAAAAGTTTTTTTATGTTCTGTAGGATGTAGTCGTAAGATTTTTTTTTTATTTTCTTAATCTGATTTATTCTCTATAAGAAATCTATTAATAAAAATTAATTTACCACCAGAAAATCTATTTGTTTTCATAGTTCCTATGCAAGCAATAGAAAAGGATAATCATATTTGTATGAGTCTTCTAGGATCGGTCATGGAAGTCATTAGGAATCAGTTCATTACTTATCTTATGGCGGATAAGTAAAGGATTGTTCCGATCCAGCCGATCCAACTACTACATTCATTGCTAAGACAACAAATAATCCTATAGTGAAAAACAGTCAGACTAACGAATCTTTTCGGATTATATCAGCTAAGGAGATACAAATCGATTGTCATATTAAATAAAATAAAAATATCATTAGCTATCCGTAGCAATTTCTTCTTAAATTATTTTATATACAAAAATATACATTGAACAGAGTTAATTTTGACACTTCACAAAAGATTTAACACAACCAAAAAGTTCCAAATTGACTTCAGAATTGACTTCAGAATACCTACGCCCAGCGCTCTTTCACATATTCGCACACTTTCATTATGCATACGATATGAATAACTGCAAGAAAGGAACAATAATAAATATCTTAATAGTCAAGAAAAGATTGTTACATTTAATTTTTCACTTACCTAATGGAAAAATCAGGAAGCAATTGCATATAGGTAAGAAATAGCTACAAACCTTTCCGGCCATAAATAATTTTTTGAGGTCTTTCTAAATTGAGGAAATATGATAATTATTAAAATTTATTTCAAAGTTTACTTATGATTTTTGAATTTAATTAATACTATATAACATATGATTATTATAATCTAACAACGTGATTTCTCTGTGCCAATTCTTTATAGCTTACCTTCATTCCAAAATGCATAAAAACTCCCCCTAAAATATAAAGTGCTGCTGGAAATAAAACATACATATGCCTTAAGTCTGCTATGGTTAGAAATATGCCTAATATAGAAGATATCGTTCCATAGACAATACAATAAAAGGAATAAAATGAAGCGCAGTCTTCGGGCGATGCTTCCGTACAGGACTTGCACATTTTTGATTAGTTTTTCTTTTTTGGGGAGTGATGGAGAAAATTGGAATAACAAAATCCTGTTGACTTTTTGAAGTACTCTCCGCTGTGAACTTCGATGTATGATTCCGGTTCGATCCCATTTCGGTTATATTATATTTCATAATTACTTTCCCCTGAAAGAAATTTAAATCATCGTGACCAAAAATAATCGCGCTAATAAAATAAATACGTATAAGACGTTTGTTCTATCCTATGTCAACTAAATAACATATATAACTTAGGAGCTTTATGCACTTTCTTTTTTTTCCTTGTTTATCGGGAATAAATCTCTTTAATGTATTTGTTTACTATATTTGTTACCCACAGCATTAAAAGGATATGGACCAAATTATCTTATTTTATCCAAGCCCTCTTTTTTTTAAGTCGAGGCTGATCGAGTTAAAAATGGGAAACTTGTAAATTATTTTGACATTAAATTTCTTAAATGAGACTATGAATAATATATTTGGCTTGTTTTTATTTTTTGTTTAGCTTTTGCTAATATTAATGCTTAGAACCCATTAAAACTAATTGTTACAAATATGCAAGTAATTTTTAAGGGTATAGTTTAGATTGTTACTATTTGATTTGACGTATACGTAGCAATTAACACTTACCTCATCCATACTTAATATAAAATATTATACTTTAAACAGAGTTAATTTTGATTTGAAGACGAAGGATATAAAACAAGAGAAACATTCCAAATTGACTGCTGAATACATTCCTAACTATGTCCAGCGCTCGTTCACATAATCGCACACTTTACATATGAATATAATATGAATAACTTCATGATCGGGATAAATTAGGAAAGATATTAAATAACTTAATTGCCAAAATCAGTTTGTTATATTTTATTTTGTACTTACCTAATGGAAAAATCAGAATGCAATAGGTTATTGGGAAGAAATAGGTGAAAACCTTTCCAACCATGAATAATCTTTTGAGGTCTTTCTAAATGAGGAAACATAATTATTAAAATTTATTTACGAATGTTAAACATTTAAACAAGAAAATGTTTAAAATGAGATGGATAGAGTATTATTCAATTTAAAATTATTTAGCTGTTTGGTTTTTTAATTCAATTTAAATTATATAGCATATGATCGTTACAAACTAACAACATTATTTCTCTGTGCAAATTCTATTTAAGTTACCTTCATTCCAGAATACATAAAAATTCCTCCTACAAAATAAAAAACTGCCGGAATTGAAATTATCATCTGCCTAGGGTTTACGAGGACTAGAAGTATGCTCATGACAAAGGTTATGATGCCACAGGCAATACAATAAATGGAATAAAATGCCGTGCAGGATTCGGGAGACGCTTTCATACAGGATTCGCACATTTTTGAATTGTTATTTTATGGGGAGTGAAATTTTGAGTGACAAAAACTAGTTGACTTTTAGAAGTGTTCTCCGCAGTGTACTTTGATTCCAGAAATCAAAAATTAAATCATTATAATCAAAGCTAATCGGGCTATTAATCGGTCTCGGTCGTGCATGAATGAACTAAAAATCTTAAATACACATTTCTTAAATTTTAAATATTTTACCTGATCGGGTAAGAAATTTAAAATTCTCCTTATAACTTTATCCGCAGAAAAAGAAAAGTTTGCAGCCAAAATTGACTAAAAAATTTTACACCAACTCTATTACATAAAGCGAGAAAAAATATTTTTTGTTTAATTTTTGGGAATTTGTTTTTATTAAAATTCTGTTCATATCATTTTGACTCGGAGAGGCTTTCTGTTGCAAGGAAAACTAAATCAAATAGCTGCCATAGGAACTATTGGTAAATACAGTAATAAATTCACATTTGTTGTATATAATTTATTTATTAATATTAAATATTAATTAGCGCTCTGCAACTATCTAATTATACATACATTTAAAATTATTAGCTGTGGCCATACATCAGTTTATTAAATAGAATACATAATTAGGAGTGGATGAGGTGACGGTGTGATTAGCTAAAGATTTGTCATGGCAAGATCCTGTCCAGCAGGTCTCGAGGGTGGTGGCTTTTTAATCTTCCTCCTTGATCCGGTGCATGGACTGGCCACTGTGAAATCAGTGGATTTCAAATTCAAACATACATCATAAATGTATTAATTAAATAGCCAAATGAGAAGTTCTTTTATGTGATGAACCAATGTACAGAAACCCCCAGAAAGTGGGCAACGATTTGTATTATTTTCCTTTCTTTTATTGAAGAAGCGTTGTATCCATACACTGCAAAAAATATATCTTAACAACACATTTATAATATTCTTAAGAAAAAGCAAAATCTTGAAAATAAATAAATTAAAATCAACGGATTTCTGAAATGTTCTGCTTTTACTTCCAAGCATCCAAAAATTGATTTATTTTTTAAATTTGGAGTGTAATAAAGAAAAGTTTAATAACGTCTACTCTTGTTTCTTATTTAATTTAAAAAATATTTGAATTGTAAATACCTCGCCGACTTTTTAATAATAATAAAAAGGTTAATTGGGAGCCAATTTAATTTCACACTAACGTTTCGTTAGATAGTAAATATTATTCTACTACTATATTTAGAGCTTTAAATCCAATTCAGTTTAACAATTACAACTGAAACGCCTCTGAAATGCTGTTTAAGTATAAAGCGCTGGTGTATTAAAACAAATTCGTTTTTTATTATTTCAACAAGAATAATTATAAAATGTAGAAACCCCAAAGACTTGCGCCTCCAATATAAAACATTGCCGATATTCAAAGATACAAGATAAAGTTAGGTGTAATGATAATGCTAAGCTAATTAAGTCTTTGTCTTTAAGCCAGGGTCGCACGCTTGGCTACAAACTCCCTGGAGCTCTTCTCCTTGTTGGTGAAGCGAGAATATCTGAAAGGGAACATACATTATAAAACATTCAAATAAAAACAAGAAAGTAAGGCTAGCTTCGGTACCCGAAGTTTAGAATACCATTGCAGACCAGTTGCTTTCAAACTGTACAACAAATTACAACAACGTTGTGGTTAAAATATGTTAATTTGTATGGGATTTCAGAGAGCAAGTACCAGGCGAACAGAAAAAATAGCAGGTTGATTTCCATCACTTATTAATTCTTATCTATGGAGACTTGGGAAATCGTTGTTCTCCATGCGGCTCTCTCTTCCTATTGGAAATGGGTGAAGAGAAGCGATTTGGAAAAAACCGTTTCTTGCATTGGGAGTACATTGAGTGGGAGTACATTGAGTGGAAACACATTGGGAACAGTTGGGTAATTGCTGCTGTTGTTTTCTATTGCTGCTGTTTTTTCTGTTCGCCTGGTACATTAAATCAAAGGAACATCCCGATCAGTGACGTAATTCAAGTTTCAACAAATTACAACAACATATTGGTTAAAATTTGTTTACTTTGTATGGGATTTGGGAGAGAATGTACCAGGCGAACAGAAAAAACAGCAGGCTGATCTCCATCATTTATTGATTCTCATTTATGGAGACTTGGGAAACCGTTGTTCTCCAACCGTTTCTTGCATTGGGAGTACATTGAGTGGGAGTACATTGAGTGGGAACACATTGAGTGGGAACACATTGAGTGGGAACACATTGAGTGGGACCACATTGAGTGGGAACAGTTGGGTACTTCCTGCTGTTGTTTTCTGCTGCTGCTGTTTTTTTCTGTTCGCCTGGTACATTAAATCATAGGAACTCCCATTCAGAGCCTCCGTTTTAATGTCCGTACAACAAATTACAACAAAGTATATGGCGGAAATTTGTTAATTTGTATGGGATTTCCGAAAGCAAGTTCCAGGCGATCAGAAATCTCCAGAAGGTCAACTACTCATAATTACTCCACTCATTTTAAAGTATCCCCAAAAGATGCAACAATATCCCTAAAAGTATGCCATATTTTTGCGGATGTTTGAATTTGAAATTGGTGGAATTTTAAATCGAAGGAAAATCCCATTAATTAATTTTTGTTTAAATTTAAAATACCTTCTTTTTAAAAAAAAATTTATTGAACTGTTTGATCGATTGTATGGCAGCTTTAGGATTAAGTGATCCGATCTTTGGTTTTTAAATTTCTAAAACGGCTTTAATGTCTGAGAAAACTGTTTTTCCAAAGAAATCTTTCCTTCACTGCGTTACAAAAATTCTGGTCAAAATTATAATACCCTCTGCAAGGGTATACAAATAGGGAGTACTCACGTTTTGTGATATTTGGCCACATCGGAGGCGCTGAGGGAGGGCCGTGTGGTTTGGAAGGACTCGATTAGGTGTTTCTGCTTCAGCGAAATTTTCTTTGGCAATTTCTGATGGATGAGAGGCAATGGAGAAGACATTAGTTCAGTGGTTAGTTAGCGATGCATCGATGGGACTCGGTTGGAAGTTCTTGGCTGCCTAGGACTAATTGAACTTATATGTGTACTGGTATCTAAGGGGAGAGGTCTCCCGGAATGTTTCGGTATCGGAGCCATCGTCCTCATCCCCCGATGAGGGCGGCGTCTCCAGCATGGGCATGGAGAGGTCCAGATAGGCGTCGTTCGGATTGCTGCTCGCCTGCTGCAGGATGCCGTCGAAGCTCTCCACCAGCTCCGCGAAGGTGGGTCGCGCACAGGACTCGAAGTGCCAGCACTGCCGCATCACCACATAGATGTTCAGCGAGCACTTCGGCGGCTTCTCCATGCGCTGGCCGGTGATCAGGTAGCTGTAGAGCTCCTCGGCGGACAGGATGTGCGGATACGGCTGCTCCCCGTAGGTCATGATCTCCCACAGCAGAACCCCGTAGCTCCACACGTCGCTCTGCGAGTCGTACTTCTTCTCCTGCAGCGACTCCGGCGCCATCCACTTGATCGGCAGCCGGCCGTTGGTGTTCTTTCTGTAGTAGTCCGTATCCTGGATGTCCCGGGCCAGCCCGAAGTCGGCGATCTTCATCACGTAGCCATCGCTGACGAGCACATTGCGCGCCGCCAGATCACGATGGATGCACTGAAATGGTGTTGCTTTAAATTCATGTCGAGTTCGGGCTCACTGGAGCAGACCCGCCTCCTCGATGCTAGTACTAGTTGGCAGAGATGGGTATGGGTTTCTATATGTCCTACTAAAGGATGTTCTTTTGGTTTTTGTTTAAGTTAAAAGAAGGAACTTGTCTTACTTTAATTGTGGCTTAAATTTTAAATAGTAATTGCTCATTAAATAATATTAATTTTGAATTTAGTAAATTAGAATATCACAAATTTTATGCCAATACATTATTTCCCATAGGAAATAAGGATTCGCCCAGGATTGCCCTAATCCCTAACCGCCTCCCAACTCTGCCAAAGAGTGTCTAGAACGCTTTCCCCTCAAACACATACCCGTCGCGAGGCTAGATACTCCATGCCGCGAGCAATCTGGAAGGCGAACTTGGTCAGCTCCTTCTCGCCCAGCTGCTGCACCGGCATTAAGGGCTTGTCGTCCAGGTAGCCATCGCTATCGCTGCGTCGCGGTGGAGCTCCTGGCCGGTTCTGCTTGAGGAAATCCTTGAGATTGCCATGGGGGGCATACTCCACGATCACCCAGAGGGGTCCACCCTGGCTGCAGCAGCCCAGCAGGTTAATGATGTTGATGTGCTTGCCTATCATCTTCATCACCTCCATCTCGCGCACCAGGCTGGCCATGTCGGTGTCGGTGTGCTCCTCCTTGACCATCTTGACGGCTACAATAGTCTCGGCGACCAGTGGACTCCTGGGCAGACCCTCCGCTTCCGCCATCACAACGCGCCCAAAGGCACCCTCGCCCAGAATGGATCCCAGGGAGAGCTGCTGGCGCGGAATCTCCCAATTCGAGTCGAGTGGGAACTCATACTCGTTGAAGCCCTGGGCGGGATCAACGCCCCTTCCGTCGGAGCCCGAAGAGGAGAACGTGGTGCGCTGCTTCTCAATCCGAATCACCGGCATCTGGAGATCCCCGGCACTGCAGGCGCTTCCCTCATCCCCGGCCGGTCGATAGATGATCACCTTCTTGGTCCACTGATGCACCGTTTCGATGCGGTGCTTCAGCAGCTTGTCCCGCCTCATGCGCCGCAGCATGCACACGATGAATGCGCTGCCCAGCAGGAGCAGGACCACGATCATTATGCCCGCCACCGTGATGCCCAGCGGATGAGCATGGAGCAGGGCGGAGAGTTCCATGTGGGGCAGGCGGTCAACCACCCACAGATAGACGCTGGAGTTGCTCCTGCCGAGGGAACTCCCGGCCACACATGTGTACCAGCCCTCCTGGTCATGGGTCACATTGTGCAGCTCCAGCGTGAGAAGGTTCCCCTTCAGAATGGCATTTAGCTTCACGAACTCCACGGCATCAACCGCGTCAACCCCTGTCAGGGATCGATTCTTGGGCACCACCCGCGTCCAGTTGACATTGGTTTCGGGATCCGAGATCACAAAGCATTCCAGGGCAACACTGCTGTTCACCAGCACCGTCTGGTTCTGCGGCACCACGAGGATCGGTGGAGAGCGAATGCGGTTGGTGATCTTCACGCTGAAGTCGAAGTGGATGCAGCCCCAGGCGTTGCACACCTGGCACGTGTAGATGCCCGCGTCCTCGGTGGTGGGATCGTCGAAGATCAGCTTCCACTTCTTCTGCATGTATGTGCCGACGGTGCGCTCGAGGGGCCCCTTGTCCTTGCTCCACGTGATGTTCGCCTTACGATCCACTGGACAGCCCAAGGTGACCGTCTTGCCGCTCACCACATGCTGTAGGCGGTACAGCTGCTTCTTGAAGACAGGTGGACCTTCAACGGCGGCTGCATCCCCGGCAGCATCGTCCGCATCCTCGTCGGTGTCCGCGACGGTGGTGGTCCCTGAGCTTTGGGGGATTTGAGTGGTGGTGGTACTGCTGGTCGTCGTTCGGACTGTGGTGGTGGCCCCGGTTTCATGCACCTCCAGATAGGCGGCGCCCACTGTGCGTCCGACTTGGTTCTCCGCCACGCAAATGTACCAGCCGGCGTCCACCAACTGGACTGTGCCCAGGCCCAGAATCTGCGGCTCATCCCTTAGGGTGGTCATGATGCGGTCCTTGTCCAGCAGCTGGGCTGGATCCCTTAGCTGCTGCAGCAGAGCCTCGATGTTGGCAACGTTGTCCTCGAAGTGCAGCCACGTGATCTTCGGCTCCAGCGGCGAGTCCTCCAGCGGGCACTGGAACTTCACATGGTCGTCCAGGGCAACACTGGTATTTCCTGGATATCCGGGGCGTAGAACCGGCACCGTGTGCGTCCGGCTGATCACCTCCAGTCGGGTGGGAGTGCTGAGCACGCAATCCTGGCCAGCGCACAAACGGCAGCGATAGCTTCCCGCATCCTCCGGCTGCAGTTGGCCCACAGTGAGTGTCCAGCGCTTTAACTTGATCCGACCACGTCCACCTGGCAGCTGGGTATCGTTGTGCAGCCAGGTGATATTCACACCCGCGTCGTCCGGATCTGAAGGAGCACAGTTTAGAAGGAAGAGTCCACCTGCCGTGCGCTGGACGGATTCCGGAAGCGGTCGCTGCAACTGCACCGTACGGCTTCTATTCAGGAGCCGGAAGACCAGGTCCTCCTCGGTGCCCACCTTGGCAAAGCTGGCTATGTCATTGCCCACCGCCGGCTCGGGGTGGCCAATGGTCAGGGAGATGTTGAACCACTTGTTCTGACTATCCAAGCAGCCATAATTGCCAGATTGCCCCGACTGGGCTCGTTCCAGCTGCAACTTAAAGGCCTTGAGTTGGAACTTATCCTGGTAGAACCATTGGGCCGATGGACGGAAGCACTTCAGCGTGATGTCTATGTCGGCGGGAATGATCCGATGGCGGGGAAGACGGTCCACATCGGTGACGTCGATGGAGCATCGGTGCTGGCCAAGATCGCATCCCAACTCGGGAGCCCCAAAAGCGAGCGCAATGACCGTGATCAGCGTGATCAGCACTTTTGCCATGGCTCAAGTGGATTCTCTTGAGTTCAACAGCAGCCAACTGATTGTATCTGGATGGGTATATACATATATGCACATGAATATCCATACACTTGCGGTCAAAATAATAGCATTCTAAAACACTAGAGGTAAATGATTTCTTAGTAGAAATTTAGTAGAAATTAAAAAATTCTAAGATCAATTTGGTAAATAAATACATAATATTCGATTTTGTATTTAAAGAAGAATTGGAAATAAATTAACATATTTAAAAGACATTATTGGAACAAAAAAAAACATTTAGTTTGTTAAAATCTTTAATTATAAAGTGTTAATTGCTATTATTTTGACCGCGTTTGTATTGAAACCCATAAGTATTGCCAAATCTCAGATCGCCTCCTCGCACTCTCTCTCTCTCTCTTCGATCGCCTCTCTGTATCATTTTATTTATTTATTATTATTGTTTAATATTTTATTGCCAACACACACGGCCAAGCCAAGTCTGTCCACAGCAGTATGCAAAAATCCAAAGGAGAAGCACCAGCGGCAGCAGGGAAAAAAAAAAGTATCGAAGACTGTGTGCCCTGCCTCCGTAATGAGCGCGAAGACGTGGTCGGAGCCACTGAATTGCCGGACACACTCGCTCCCCACGCCACCCACTCCCTCCGGTCGTCCCACCGTAGCCGTAGCAGGGGGATCTCTTCTCCATTATAACTTGTCTATATTCGACATTCGCCAAATGCGTTCGTCGCTTGGGACTGGGATTGGTGGTGTGGCATGCGCTTCTTGATTTCCATTCAACAATAGGCGTACAGTTAGAAAATCACTTGACAATTTGTTGGAATCATCCAGTACAGTGGTTGAAGGTTCTTAGTATATTTATTTTTAGCAACTCTGCTAAAGAATATTAAATATCAAATGGAGAAATACCCAAATGATGCCATAAAAGCAACACTAAAACCTACAGATTTGGAATTACTCTTCCCAACTGCATTTTCAACTATTTAAACGATTTAAGCGTTTAAAAATTAAAGCTAAATTAAATTCAACTAATAAGCTGTGAACTATATTAACAATTAAGTTAAATAATGTAATTTATTGTTAAGTATTGTAATTTAAGTTAAAAAAAATCAAAAAATAATATAATATTTACTTGTGGAAGGGTATTCCGCTGACTAAATGTGCAAGCAATGTTTACCAAACTAATTGCCAGTATATTTATCAAGTTTAATGATTAACAATGACCGACAAGTTTAGGGTAATTCCCAAGATTTATTTTCGGTTTGAATGCACGTTTTGTGGACCAACTGTTCTAATTTGTGACATACTTTAAAAGTCGGTTTGAGTACTTCAAAAAGTAGAAGAGAAACGTTTTCTATAACAAACTTTTGTTTGTTAAATTAACTTATATAAAGTAAAGCAAAGTAAAGTTTTAATCACATTTTAGACATTAGGGAAATTTAACCGAAACTCTAATTAATAATAATATTTTTTTTAATTTGTTGTTGTTATAAGTTTAATGCATATTAGTTACTTCTTCATTCGAAAATCTAGATTTTAATTAAAATATCACAGAAAGAAACTACAAAATGTAAAACAAAATACTATTATCTGAGAAATCTAATAAATTTTAAAAGAAAAAACCCCAAAAATGCAAATTAAAATTTTTTTATAAATTCATCTTAGCTTATTCTTATGTTGACCTTCTTAACTTAATCTCAGTAAATGTCAACACCATTAATCACTCAATAATCGTTAAGATTTCCAACCACTGTGCCAGTAATGAAATTTATTTTATTGTTTGTAAAGCATGCGACAACCGTTGCGATTGTTGTTGTTTTTGTTGTTGTTGTTGTTGTTATTATTGGTGCTAGTGCTACTAGTAATTGTTGCTGCCGTTGGTTTTATTGTTGCTTTAACTTCGGCCGACACCGCTTCATCGCCGATATTATATGTATGCACACGCGTCGCAGGTTTTAATTTATTCAATTCCTTTTTTTTACCCATTTGTTGCCAAATACGAGTCGATCGCTGTATTTGAAGTATGTATTATTATTTCTCTTATTTTGTATTTCCCCCCTGCTCAGTTCGTCAGTCGTTCAATATTATTCGATTGGAAGCCATCGCGCACCGCACATGGCCAAAAGCGTTTAGCTCACACCTTTTTATCGGTTGAATTATGAGCGCGGCGGGCAAATGTATCTTTCGCATACGCGATTTGACATTTCCACTTGGTGTCTGCTGATTTTGAGAGTTGAGTTGGTGAGGAATAGAATTACTTTCAAAATTTAGCATACTTTAAATTAATTGCAAACTTTTTGGCAATAGCTGACGAAAAGTTTTCTGGGTTTGATTTGGGTTTTTGTTGCTTATTTTGTAAGGATTCGTTGTTAATTTATCACTGTTCATCAAAATAAACATTGAACAATGGTTCAAATACATTTTCAATTTTATATGATTGATACTTTTGATTAATGTTAAATTAATTAAGATATTTGTTATTAATTTCCTTTGTTTCACTTAGAAGCAGATGTGTGATTTGAACTTTTTGGAACTTGTTTATCTTTCGATTTGATTTTCATCGTTTTATCTGCACTGGACATGATTTGTATTTATTCGACTGCTGGAACATTTCTCCTTTAAATTTAATTATTTCCCCTTTATTTGTTTTATTTTACTGCTGCCCGTCAGTCCCAGTGGGAATATATTTTTCTTTTCCTCCACGCCACAGCCAAATCTTTGTCCCAAAAAATCACGTTCTTTGTCTGTTATTTGCGACCAAATAAAAACGAAACAAAAACCTTGTCACCATATTTCGCTGGATGTGTGTTTATTTGGCTGTCAATCGCGGATGGAGCTTGGATAAAAATCTTTAATATCATTTTTTTTTTTGGTTGTTGTTGCGAGGAAAGAGGCGGGCAAGGCGCCTTGCATTTCCGCTTCACTGCCAACTTTTATTTCCCTTTGCCAGGCGAAGAAGAGAGATCGAGGGGGAGTTATGAAGGTGGAGGGGAGGTCCACTTCCGCTGCACTAACCGTAGTCCGTAGAGATTTTGTCGGAAGGAACCCAGCGAAGCCAACCGATTGGCTTGAATGTACGCTAACAACTGAAAGTTACGATCGAACGGAAGAAACTTTTTCCAGCGATGTACTCGAACATATAGCCGAACGGGCCCGAATCAATCCGATCCGTTCCCATCCGATCCGATACAAACGGGCGGTTCTCTTCGGCTTGGTAACGTTTTAGTGCAAGGATCGCATCGATGGGTATAAATGGCTACCTGTGCGAGGTGTCTTGTACCCCCTCAGGTACATGCATACTTATTTAGTGTGGGTATTGTTTTTCTTTCTTGTGTTTATTTCATTCTAAGCATGTGGCTTCGGCTCGTCGAAATTCTTTATTATCTGTTTGTTTGCCGGCTTAATTTATGCCAGGAGAAAATGTTTCCATTGTATTGCTGTTGTAGCTGTGGTAGCTGCTGTAGCTGCAGTACGTGCGCATGCGCGATTATCGCATATCAATAAGGAAATATCCGTTACGTGACGGATATCTAAAAGAAATCCCAGCAAGCAAGAGAGGCCCAAGCCCAGGCCTAGGCCTGCCCCCTCACCAACCGGGGACAACCTGTGCGCCCGCATAGATCCGAATCCTGATCCAGATGCCAGGCACGTAGAGTACCCAAAAATAGTTAAATACATTTTCGCTGCACTTGCCGAAGGCTGAGAACCCACGAAAACCGAACCATAACAAAAACGGAAGGGCTGAGCCCTTCCAACAGTCCACTACTAACAGGCTACCAAGAACTTGCCATAACTCTAAGTCCGTTTCCGGCTGAAAGGAAAGAGATCTGGAACTCACCTCGTGTCCGAATTGTGCCAGCGCCTCCTTAACCGCCGCCATGTTCGCCGAGGTCAGAATGCTCTGGATATCGGCGCCGGTATAGTTGGGCGTTCTGCCCGCGAACCACTCAAAGTCGACGCACTCGTCCAGGCACAGAGTCGAGCTGAGGGCCTCGAAGATTCGCACCCTAGCCACCGCATCCGGTAAGGGACACTCCACCAATCGATCGATGCGCCCGGATCGCAGAAGAGCGGGATCCAGCAGTTCCGGCCTGGAAGTAGCCGCTATCACGGTGACTCCCTGTAATTACAACAATGAAATATGTCAATACAAATATTTTAATGAATTTAATAAAAATCTGTTGTTTTAATG